>AYEL01044599.1:0-39378 GCA_000484575.1 Olivierus martensii
CTTAAATGGTTTATTAATGCAGACATCTAAAGGTTGAAGCTGACTAGTTAGGCCTCCTGGAATTACAGCTAACTGAGTTTTCAATTCTTTGAGTTTATTTTTAACATCATCTGTTCTGTGAGAACAAATCTGATCCCATACTAGTAGGGCAGGTTTCTTCAACAGTCCGCCAGGGCGCCTCGACCAAATTTTATCTATCCATAACTTCATTCCTCCTCCATCCATCCAGCCTTTTATGTGAACATGTATAAACACTCCTTTAGGCAATTTTTCTTTGGGTAGTGTCTTCCTTTTAAAAATCAATAGTGGGGGCAATTTTGTCCCATCAGCACAGCAGGATAAAACAACCGTGTAATTTTTTGTGCCCTGAAGTATTAACAGTAACACTTTTTGTACTTTTGGAATCTACAGTTTTGTTTGAGGGCACATCAAGTCAGAGGAACCTTGTCCATATTTCCTATTTGTGCAAGTTCAAAATTTCCTCGTTTTCATGCATTAATGACGAATCGATGAAATTCAATAATGTTTTTTTCATTCGACTGGCATCTTTTGCGATATTTTTGTTTTAGTCCGCATACATAGCTGGTTTCTCTTCATGAATCTTGAACACCATGATGTTGATCCAGTAAAATCGGCAATCTCTCTATCAGTCGCTTTCGCTTGATGAATAATCATTTTGTAGACACTGAAAGTCCCACTTTTCTGTGGTCTAAAATCCAAGTATTCAGCTCTGCCTCAAGTTCAGGCCATTGTGCAGTTCCCCTTTGTAGGTTATGTTTACTGTGAGTTGCTTTTTTTAGATCCTCTTCCTGATTCTGCCAAGTTCTTATCATTTTCTCAGTTGGAGGTGACCTGAAATGCCTCTCTGCAGCCCTGTTTCCATGTTCTTTAGCATATGCAATCACACGTAGCTTGTATGCTATGTTATAGCAATGCCGATGTTGTTTTTGAGTCATAACTTGCCAACAAATTTAAGAAAATTGAACAGTAGAAATTTCACACACTTAAAAGTCGTTCACAAAAATTGGAAAGTTTAAACAAACCTAACTGTGATCGTCGATGACAGCGCACGCGCATTCACTGAATTCTACATAACTGTAATATTCCCACACTCCACAAGGAAACAAGAAAAAAATCACATAACTCTGAACAGAGGAAATTTCCAGAACCTTATAACCAATTTATTATACACTTATATATGTACCGTATATACATTTATACGTCGCGAACTAAGACAGAGCAAGAAAAGATATACCCTTACGGTTAGACGTGGTCGTCTCAATGTTGTCAGTAACAGAGACTAAAGATTGAACTTTATACCGTACATGTATATAGAAATATGTGGTATGACTCACATAGTTGATCTTCTTGAACTTTCTTTTAAACGGAAATTGTTGTTTTGACTTGACTGTAGCCATGTGACGGGGTCACTACAAATGTAATCAAAAACTGAGTATTGACGTATAAGATGCACCCCGTTTTTTAGACCTATTTTCAAAGAAAAAATGCGTCTTATACACCGGCAAATACGGTATATAGGAAGAACTCAAACTAAATCGATTTTTCGTAATGTTAAAAGCAAGAGTTCCATTCTCAGCAATGAAATTTGATCATAATAAAATAAGGTGAACAAAATCAGTAGTATATGATTAAACAATGATTTATCTATATAAATGAAAATATATCCTTTAAAATCAAATATTAAGCAATTTTTAATCAACATCATTGACAAATGATTAGATGAGCTTTTATCCAAGGAATAATGTCTTAAGAACTGGGAATGGAACTGATTTATATAATTTTCCAGTGAAATAATGGCAGCTAAAGTGAATACTACTATTACTTCTCATTCTGTTGTCCAATTTTGATTTTTCTGATTTCTAGCAATAGATAGACTTTCTGCTACAGACTGAGTTGTGCTATATTGTATATCTATTCATGTGATTTTAAATGCTTTTTTATGTACATTTAGCATTTATTTATTGCAATCAATATATATTTTGATACTTCATATTTGAAAAATTCATAAAATCAGAGCATGAAAATTTTACAAATTTGCAATTTATTAATGAAAATATAACTGCAGTTGGCAAATACTGATATCGTCTATAATCTTTTTAGTTGGGATACATATTGCCAATTTCAACAGTCAGTCTATTGGCTGGTCATTCATAAACTGGGAATTTCTTGTATTTTCTTATTTAAAAGGAAAAAAGTTTAAGATATTACTAGATATAAATAAATTCCTATTATTGTGTTTATAAAAGTAGCCTAAATACAATGTATTAACATAACTTATCAAATAAATGTTAGAGTAATAAAAATCAATAAACTTCTATTAAAAAAATTTTTACAAATAAGAATTGAATGATTGAATAAATTGTTTATTTTCAAGAACTAAAAAAAAATTTGTTATATTAAAGGAAAGATAATTGCAAGCTGCTAGCATTTGTAATTGTAAATTAGTGGCCACAATTTTTTGGAATTCATGATGTAAAAAATGATTTTTAATTACAATAATCTCCCTCTTAACTAGTCTTATTTTAACTGGCCACATTTTTGTCAAGCTATGAGCAGAAATAATGAAAAAAGAATAAGTCATTTGGAAAGAAAAATTGTTTGAAATTGCAATATGATATATTGAATAGCAAGATAATTCAGCTGCTATTTAAATAATTCCTATCAAAATTTGACATGAGATTTTGTGATTTTTTTTTTTTTTCAAAAAAATTTAAATCCTAATGGCAAATGAGG
The DNA here is from genome assembly GCA_000484575.1 of Olivierus martensii. Lineage (NCBI taxonomy): Eukaryota > Metazoa > Arthropoda > Arachnida > Scorpiones > Buthidae > Olivierus > Olivierus martensii. The sequence goes on from AYEL01044599.1 coordinate 2,755, forward strand.
ATTACTGATTTTTTTTATATCTAAGTAAATATTATTCATATAAAATTTATAGGTTATAAATTATATGTATATATATTTGAATTACATTATATATAATATATGCACATGTATTTTTGGATTAACCCACCATTTGTTTATTTAATCTGATGTCTGGTCCCTTAAGATTGATTAACAGGGAGTCTACTGCAATATGTATAAGGGCCATATTCTGTTTAAAATAAGTAAGAGTGCAATTAAGATATACAGTAAATTTTATTATAATAATGACCATGTGATATATGATTAACAATATAACTACTGTTCATTATATTTAAGAACATAAAAATATGCAAATTTATGTTAATGTACCAACTAAATATACAGGTAGGCCTCGATTAGCGCGAATAATTGGTTCCACAAATTTCTCGTGCTAATCGAATTCGCGCTAATCGAAGTATTAACTCTATGGAAAATATGGTATTTTCTTGCTTTGTGAGATTCCGGCCATTAGCTAACCTAACGATGAATAACCATTTCGCGATAATTGAATTGCGCTAATCGAAGTATTAACTCTATGGAAAATATGGTATTTTCTTGCTTTGTGAGATTCCGGCCATTAGCTAACCTAACGATGAATAACCAATCGTGCTTTGTGAGATTCCGGCCATTAGCTAAGTTTCACGATGAATAACCAAAAAACTTAACACTAACTGTTTAAGAAATATTTATTTTCATATTTACATCATGTGAGATTCCGGCCATTAGCTAACTTCACAATGAATAACTCTTAAATAGTTAGTGTTAAGTTTATTGTAAATATTTATTTGCATATTTTACATCATTGTTCATCTATATTTTAAAAACTTAACACTAACTGTTTAAGAAATATTTATTTTCATATTTACATCATTGTTCATCATCTAAATTAATAACTCACAGGAATTGCGTCTCATATCATCATCAAACCAACCGCCAAATCAAAAGGAATTATGTTGTTTCATACCATCATCAAGCCAACCGCCGAATTATCGTGACCACTTTTAAATCATATCATCATCAAACCAACCGCCAAATCAAAACCAAAATAGCGAAGTCTCATACCATCATCAAAATCGAAACCAAAATAGCAAATCGAAAGCGGTTATCATCATCAAACTAACTGCCAAATCAAAACCAAAATAGCGAATCACATCATTGTTCATCATCTAAATTAATAACCTACCAGGAATTGCATCTCATACCATCATCAAACCAACTGCCAAATCGTCAGGAATTATGTCTCATAGCCATCAAAAAACCAACCACCAAATCAAAAGCAGAAGTTGAGCGCCGTTTTTATGTCGCTCAATCACAGATTGTGTCTCATATCATCATCAAACTAACCGCCAAATCAAAACCAAATTTGCATCTCATACCAACATCAATCCAACTTCCAAATTGAAGATATCTTAGAATTATTGTGACCATATTTTACATTATTGTGTTCACCATCTAAATTAATAACTTACCAGGAATTGCGTCTCATACCATCCATCATCTAAATTAATAGTTAGTGTTAAGTTTATTGTAAATATTTATATATTTTAAAAACTTAACACTAACTGTTTAAGAAATATTTATTTTCATATTTACATCATGTGAGATTCCGGCCATTAGCTAACTTCACAATGAATAACTCTTAAATAGGTGAGATTCCGGCCATTAGCTAACTTCACAATGAATAACTCTTAAATAGTTAAGTTTATTGTAAATATTTATTTTCATATTTTACATCATTGTTCATCAAAATTAATAACTCACAGGAATTGCGTCTCATATCATCATCAAACCAACCGCCAAATCAAAAGGAATTATGTTGTTTCATACCATCATCAAGCCAACCGCCGAATTATCGTGACCACTTTTAAATCATATCATCATCAAACCAACCGCCAAATCAAAACCAAAATAGCGAAGTCTCATACATCATCAAACCAACCGCCAAATTCTGTACTGTACTGTATGATCTCATATCATCAAACCAACCGCCAAATCAAAACTAAAATAGCGAATCGATTAAGCATACAACTTTATTGAATCAGTATATTAGTTCCAGATAGAATTAATAAGCGAATTTGGGTCGAGAATTGAGTGAATGCGGAAGTTGAGCGCCGCCTGGCCGCCAATTCTTGGTCGAGAATTGAGTGAATAGGCCGATTTGCAATTAAGCATTGCAACCAGTTCCAGATAGAATTAATAAGCGAAGTTAATGAACCAATGAGAAATATCAGTAAATTAGTTCCAGATAGCATTAATAAGCGAAGTTAATGAACGCAGTTCCAGATAGCATTAATAAGCGAAGTTAATGAACCAATGAGAAATGAGAATTGAGTGAATAGGCCGATTTCAATTAAGCATTGCAACTTTATTGAATCAGTAATTAGTCCGATTTGCAATTAAGCATTGCAACTTTATTGAATCAGTAAATTAGTGCAGATAGCATTAATAAGCGAAGTTAATGAACCAATGAGAAATTTTTAAGACGTTTTTAACAACATTTTTAACATTCGTTTATTAGCAGAATACAACAGCAAAAGATAACAAAAACAAAATTTTTTCACAAGTTTTATTTTAAAGAAAGAAATCAGGTAATACAAAAGAAAATAAATAATATTGGTAGCATAGCAATATAATAGGCAAATAATTTTGTAAAGATATCCTTATTTAAAAAAATTTAACAAAGAATGCTTTTATGTCGCTCAATCACATCCATTTTTTGCTGTAGCGTAATCACTTCTCTTTTTTTCGTTTCCTGTTTTATCATCAAAAGTGTTCTTCCTTTTATCCATTTCGATACAGTACTTTTTAAAAAAGAAAATTCTGTACTATACTGTAGCAAAGCTAAATAATACTATACTGTAATCGATAGCAAAACCTAAAAATAGAATGCGCAGTACAATAATGTTAAACAGTTAACGGAAAAAGTCCATCTTTCTGATGTTTCACCCCTTCAAAATCGTGTGACCGTTTTTGGACTGCTCCTCGTCCGGTTTTACTAACCGAAAATTAACGGTAATTTGTTAATTGACATCATAAAAGGAGCTTTGTTAGTAAGACTGATCTGTGTTTACAACTCGCACTAATCGAATCTTTTCTCGCGCTAACCAAATAACGGTATCAATTTTTTAAGTCGCACTATTCGAAGTCGCACTAATCGAGGCCTATCTGTAGTTTGTTTTTTATTTTTTTTAATACTGTTTAGAATGAAGAAAGAAGATTATAAAAATTATTGTAAATATAGAATAAATACATTGTATTAATAGTATTGAGTTGTTCAGAAAGGTTTTTCATTTTTACAAGAAAACAAAATAAAATTTTTAAATTTAATGACATTTTTTTCAATAAAATAATTTTCATTTGAACTTACAACTTTTTCCCATTGAGTTGGTAGTTTCATGATGCAATCTTCAAAATATGAAAATGTTTTTAAGTGGTTTTTGACTTCAATATTTTCAAATTATTTTTCCTTTTAGAGAATTTTATAGTGATTGAAAAAAGTTAGTAATCTGATGGTGCAATAGCTGGTGAGTATGGATGATGATTTAAAACTGAGAAGTTGAACTCCTTTAATTTCTGCTGAGTTGTCATGCTGAGATGTGGCCTAGTGTTGTAATGGTTGAAAATTAACCTTTTCTGTTAGCTAGCAATGGTCATTTTTTGCAGTTTCCCCTTTTAAATTGACAGGTTGACCACAGTATACAAAATATTGTGGTCAACACCATATATTTAATAGTTTAAACAGCTCATAAAAACATTTTTGTTTAAAGGCCTTTTTCTCTCTATATTATCATATAAGATCCATTTTCCATCCTATTACTATTCTTTCCAAAAATGGCTCAAACTTAAGATAATCAAGCAGAAAAATTTATGCTGCACTCAATCCATTCAATTTTTTCAGACAGTTTGTGTGGAATTCAGATGTCATGCTTACTAATCCATCCCATTGATTTTTAAGTAGTCATTGATGATTGTTTTTGATACGTCAAGCAAAATCTCAGTAAGTTCCCTTGTTTGTTAATCGAGAGTTACTTGTAATTCATATGGATATATCAAAGTCATCAATGACAGAATAGCATCCTGAGCATTGCTCATCTTCCGAGCTTAAATTTCCTTCTTGAAATTTCTTAAACTACTTTTGATAGGTGAATAGATGCATAGATTATGCATTATCTTCATAAGCATCATACATAATATTGTGATGGAAATGAATCCTATTGACATTCATAATGAAAATGAAATAAACTAATGTGACTTGTCTTTATTCTGACAAAATCATAAACTTTTATGATGATCTAGTTAGTTGTGTTGTTAAAAAATGACATTGTAAACTAAATATCTTCCACATTCTGACTACTCTAGTGACACCTGTTGACAACTGCAAAATAACATATGAACTGAATAACTCAATATAAATATGAAAGTTTGTAACAATGTCCATAGTCAGAGAAACATGTAATTCTTATGCCTATACTGTTTTGATTTAAATAATTAAAAAAGTTTGAAATTCACTCTTGATTTGATCTTTAATCATTTTCTAATAAAATAATTATGCTGGAAACATGTTTTATGGATTTGATTGCCAAAAATCAACTGCTGGATCAATGTGTGATTATTTTTTTTTTGTTCAATTATATTGTGTAATTAACTATTCAAGCAGTGCAATCTCCCCTTCTTAAAATTAGTATGAGAAAATACTTGTTGTAAAACAATTTGCCTTAACACAATTTTATTAAAAATATTCAAAAAAATATTCCTGAAATGAAACAGTTAGCTGAAAAAGTATTGTAAGCTAGAATGGCCACCATTATTGAAAAATCATTGATGTCCATTACCATAAATATTTTTTATAATAAATAATTGTTGTCATAAAAATTAATTACTGAAGTTAAGAACTTCTGTATATAACTTTGTAAAAAATTTGAACATTAAGTATGAAGTTAAAATATAGTACAAATTTTTATACACCAAGAAAAGTATTGCCCAATTACGAAATCATATATGATGATAAAAAATCAATATTTTCATTCAAGAATATATATCAGTTTGAAGATTAATATGTATTTCTGCTGTTACAGAATAAATTAAAAATAAGTATTAATTTATTAAAAATATTTAATTTTATATATCAAAATTTAAAATGAATCCTATAATTATTGTCACTTAACATTTTATTAAAATCTTTTTTTAAGTTTTTATATTGTAAAATATTTTACTATTTGTGATTGTGAAGAAACAAGTTGTTGATTGAAGAAATTACGTAGGATGACAGGGAATCACAATTCTTGAATATTTAGATTACCAATTAAAATTTTTGATTTTTTTTAATGGTTTTATTGTTTTGCATTTTAATTAAATATTCTTAGTTATTAATACATATATTCTCAATAGTAAGAGCGATTGAGTAATAGAAATTTCCTGCTAACTGCTGGATATATAAACTTCACATTTAACATAGATAGTATTCAGGTCTCAAAGGAAGTATCCCAAAATTTTTTTAACTTTCAAAATATTGAAAAATACTTGTCACTAGATGGCATGATATCTTGCAGCTATCTGATTACAGTTAATCCTTGTTTAACATTACAATTAGATTCCTGAAAATTTAAACTTTAACTGAAACCAAAAACTCGTATGTTTAATCTATAAATTGGGGTTATGTTCCTAGAATGCTTTCTTTCTGGTACTAGAAATGATATTATTTGATAATTTTTTTTATCAAATCATCATTATATTGTTACATCATACTTTTCATTTCAGTATCAAAATGCAAATTTTAATTGGAAAATGTTATAGTGGTTTATAAGTTATGATTTATAGGAAAGAAAGTTATTTTCTAACTAGGGTCTCTGCCTTCTGGCTACTTTGGACAGCCCAACTACAACAAATGTTTTGTGACAATTTCATTGACTTAGGTATAATCTAACTACCCAGTATAAAAAATTTTTCATTTACAAAATATATTTTGGTTTTATATGAATATATGATATTTGCATTAAATTACTTTGAGGCAAAAATTGATTTCCATGAAGTGATAATTTGTAATGTATTTGTAATTATTGTCAAAACAGAAAATCTGTTGTAGATTTGCATTCTGCATCATTTATTAATCCAGTGGAAAAACAAAAGTATAATTAGTATTAAATTGTGATGATTGTAATATTAAAATAGAGAGTAAAATAACTTAAATAACCAATTTCTGAAAAATAAAAATATTGTTCTAGTTGCAGTTTTACATGCATATGAACACCTATATATTCCTTTAAAAGAGAATATGTAGCAAAGAGGACAATTTGACTAATTGTCTAGTAAAACTATCCTCAAAACTGACCATGTACAAAAAATTGACAGGTTCAGTATAACTTAAACAGGTAATAATATACAGATCTTGATACAGGTAATAATAATATATATATCTTGAAATATTTTTATAAAAGCTGCATGAAAGTGAATATCAAAGAAAAACATGTCAAGTTTGACATGTAGATGAGAACTCATTTGAAAAATTATCGTGTCAAACATTATTGAAATAAACTTCATAAATTTGCAAATTAATAAACTTCAATTACATAAATTTATTTTCAAAATTTAGATTTGAAAATAAATAAATTTTAGATTTTAAATTGAGAATGACAACATTAAAGAAGTGTCATCAAATTACAATTTTAAACATAAAAAATAACTTTTTAAGATCATTTTATATAAAAAAAATATATATAGATAAAATAAGACTAATGTAAAATAATGAATTTGTATTTAGTGTTTGATAAAACATTTTCTGTATAGTTTGAGTAGTCAGAAAATTTATTACAAAATTAAAATTCAATTCTTCAGATATTTATAAATTAAAAAAAAAATTCAGAATTAGTTTAAAGTGATAAATATTTGAAAACAAGCATTGAACAAATAAATTAGATTGGAAACAGGAATGAAATTTGTTACTACATGTTTACATCATCCAGAATTCTAAGTATGAAGTTTAATAGCCATTAATCTATTAATTAAATAATAATGGCAGCATTATGAAATCTGTAAAATTATTTTAGAGTATATCAAAATTTAAAATCGTTGTTCTATAATTGATCTAGAAAAGATTAATAGTTGAAACATTTTCAAATCATAAATTTTTAAGAAAATCTGTTAAGATCTAAATCATAGGATTTAGACAATTTTCGTTTCAAGTTTCTTGTTATTGCAATTATATACAATTCTTCATATTTGTGGTCTGTTACAATAAATTGAATCAAAGCAGCAAAAATGTAAAATTATTATTAAATAGAAATAGAAATGGAAAAGTTTTATGAAAAAAATTGTTCTTGATATAAATAATTCTGTTGAAAGATGATGATAAAGGATCTACCCTAATTGCACTTTATTTTATCTTCAGTGTATAATTTATGTGAAGATAGAAATAATTAATCAAATGAAATTCAACTGGTTTCCCTAAATTAATATTTATTAGCAGAAATAGTTATTTTTATTTAATTGTTTCAAAAAGCATTTTTTAATGTATGTTTATGGAGAAATAATCTAATAACTTAAAAATTTTGCATCATCTAGAACTGATCCTGAAATACTTTCAGCCAAAATTGATTGCCATTATGATTTAGCCATTATTTCTGATAAAGATATCATTTATTTCTTTTAAGCTATTTATTTATGGCAATAGCTTAGAAATATAAAAATTTTAAATATCTATATTTGGCTATGTTTTATAAATTAGTTTTAAGTGCATTAAAGTATATAGAATATTCTTAATGCAGTTCTATATTTTAATGTATCTATATTTAAATCTTATATTTACAAATATATAATTAATAAGAAATGAAGATAAAATATGTTATATACTTTCTTTTCATAATTTAACATCATATTATTTGAGGATTTGTGGATTTATTAATTTTTAAAGTAATCCTTTTATTTAGAATAAATATTGATAAAATAATTTTTTCATGTATGGCTTTTTTATGCAGGATTCTCTCTGTGGTAGCTGATATTGAAACTCTTGGTGAAATATTGATTGATATCATCCCAAAATTGGAAGATGTAAGTAAAATTTTGGCATTTCGGGGAAAATAATTGGAAATAATTAATGCTTGCTTGTGTACTGAATATAATTTCTTTTACTGAAAGTTTTTTGAGGAGTATCTATTTTAAGTTGAATACATATTTTTTACATAATTATTTTAACCAGTATACACCTAGCCCTCGATTTGCACGGTACTTAATTTACACGATTTTTAAATGAAAACGAAAAATTTTTTTTAATTTTATTTTGATTGTTTTGCATAAATAAATTTATAAATTATGTCATTTATAATTAAAAGAGTATCATATTGTTACGTTTTGTGGGTGTACGAGTTCGTAGAGATTAATAAAGAGTGAATACAGCTATATTTCGTATAGTCCAATTTATTTACACACAAAACAAAATAATCTCGTTTCACTATAACTAAATTCAATACAAAATCCGATAATTATCTCATACAACATTAATTTATGTCTTTAAATCAGATTAACTCAGTTCTTAGTCCATTTTCGCTTTCACAATTTCTCTCACTATTAATTTTTACTGTCCAAGTCTCGTAGTTCAACTAAATTCAACTCACGCTTGCAGCTCACCTGTTTATGTTTGAATGGTTTTTATTTACATGGAATATTGTTAATTTTTTTTTTGTAGCGTATTCGATGTTAATTAATGTTTGTTTTCATTTTTAAAAATAAATTGAAAAAGTATAAGCATAAATTGTGTCTAAAAATTAATGAACCAATCCCGGCTTTTCCTTTAATCCTTATTTCATTTTACACGGTTAGAAAGAACATATCCTCGACTTTTCATTATCTTCTTTAGATTGATTTACATGGTTTACAGTTTAATTGAACATATTTATTTTGTATGAATTCTGCATCTTTACAATTTAATTGAACATATCCTTCTATTTTGTATGAATTCTGCATCTCGTTTTACATGGTTTCAACATATCCTTCTATTTTGTATGAATTCTGTGTCTCGTTTTACACGGCATCCTTCTATTTTGTATGAATTCTCATGGTTTACAATTTAATTGAACATATCCTTCTATTTTGTATGAATTCTGCGTGTTTATAGCAGTTTCGGTTTGCACAATTTTTCCAGGAACGTATCTACTGTGTAAATGGTTTCGGTTTGCACAATTTTTCCAGGAATGTATCTACCTTGTAAATCGAGGGCTGAGTGTATGCGGTTTGCACGATTTTTCCAGAAATGTATCACTTGTGTAAATCGAAGGGCTGGGTATATAAAAAAATGTATATTGCCAAAAAAGGACATTTGAATTGAAGAAATTTAGGCCAGAAATGTGTAATGCAAATTTGCTATCTCAGCTGCATATTACTAAAGCTTTGTTATTTAATTGTACTGTACATAGACATTCAAGCAGCATTACCATCACTCTGTATCCTCATTTTTCTAGTGACATTCAAACAATTTATCAGATATCCTTATCCCATTATTTAGACCAGTGGTTTCCAATTAGCTAAGAGCTATGGAATTCAGATTTTTTAAAATAAGCCATTGACCCCAGAGGTCGTTGGGTCACCAATTGGAAAATACTGATTTAAACCAATATTTTTAACTGGTATTCTAATAAACATTCCATAAGTGTTTTACAAAATTATCAAAAATTTGAATATACAGTCGGACCTCCATATATCGAATTTCTATATATCGAAATTCTCTGTATATCAAAGTTTTTTATTAATCCTGTGAAATTTCCATTCAAATTTATTTCTATATATCGAAATTTTTAATTTCAGAGGTGAGGGAAAAGGATAAGGTAAAGAGTCTAGATTGAGTCTGGCTAGAAAAAGCCAACAAATAAACAAAATGGATGTGTCGATTTGTACTGTAAAGAGGGTTAGTGTAAAAGTTCTAGGGCTTGTTTCGGTTTTGTATGTTACTTTGTGTTAATTGGCTTAAAATCAAAAACTGAACCGAGAGATTTTAGTTAGTCTTTGTTCAGCTCTACTAAAACATTTACCATGTCAAAGAGAAAGTCGTGCGGAAAAATTACTAAAATGTTTACCATGTCAAAGAGAAAGTCGTTGAGTGTTGCAGAAAAAGTGGAACTTGTTAAAAGATGTGGATTGTTGAGCGAGAAAAAAAAATGTTGCACAGAAATTTGCGATTCCACAAAGTACAGTGTCAACAATACTAAAGAATCAGGAATATGTTTTAAAAAGTCATGAAGTTGTAGGAGCTGACAGAAAATGAGTAAGGACATGTAAGTACAATGACATGGATGAAGCAATGCTGAAATGGCTGAAGATGGTGAGAGATAGAAACGTGCCTGTCTCAGGACCACTCATAAAGGTAAAGGCAATGGAATATGCACAGAATTTAGGACATGCGGAGTTCCAAGCAAGTTCTGGATGGTTAGACAAATTTAAGAAGCGTCAAATCAAAGGAAAAACTATTTCTAGAGAAAGTGGATGTGTATCTGACACAGATTGTAGCCAGTGGAAAGCTACAATTTTAAAACCAATTTTACAGGAGTATCAGCCTGATAGTTTTTAACATGGATGAAACTGAGTCTTATTTGGTAAACATTTAAAATCCCAGTCCGAATAAAATATATCTGGCAGATATTTTTAATTCACATCACTTTTGAAGTTAGATAACTCTTTCTTATGATTAAATAAATTTTGAGCTATTTTTAAATTAATTTTTGCAATTTTCTGTTCAAACTATCTGACAACCCTTTATATAGCAACAGTGGACTCTTCTGCTAAGTGGCCAACATGATGCTACCCCAAACAACAGAGTTTCGCCAGTGGACTCTTCTGCTAGGTGGCCAACATGATGCTACCCCAAACAACAGAGTTTCGCTAGATGCCCTGAAGGGATCGTTAACGACACTACATCTTTTACTACCCCAGTGCCACTCAACACTCTCAGCACGATGCCTTACACCTTACTTTGGATAGGGCTTCCTCTTAGTCTGGCCCCTTACCTTCGACCTGTCCGGCATGGGAGACCATACCAGTAGCAAAGCTACTGCAGCTCTCAGGATCATTGGAACACGCAAGCTCCCTCACCACGACAAGGTGGAAACGCCATCGAGGGAGCTTGCAGGACTGAACTTGGAAAGATTCAAAGGTTGGTCTGTTTGAGCATCACTGGGGCTATGAAGACTGCTCCTACTGGTGCTCTTGAGATCCTCTTGGGAATCCCTCCTTTGCATTTGTTTGTTGAGGTTAGTGCCCGGGATCTCTATTATAGGCTTTATTCTTCTGGGAGAGGACCCACAAGGTGAAACATTTGTTTTGAATGGGACAGGTTACACTGTAACATTTTTGGAATGGTTAAGGATTACATGGTACCTAGATTTAACTTCTTTTGGCCCTTCACTGTTGTTTTTCCTAGTTTGGAGAGCTGGGGAGGGGGATTTGCGTGCAGTATCAAGGGTGATTTGGTCTGGTATACAGATGGTTCTAAAACTACTACTGGGGTTAAGGAAGAGATTTACTCCGAGGAGACGCAGATGCTTTATTCCTATTCCCTTGGGTGGTTTGCCACTGTTTTTCAGGCAGAAATTTTTGCTATTTCTGTATGTGTTAGAATTACTCTTGATAGGGGTTATGCTTGTAAGCATGTTTACATCCTATCTGATAGTCAGGCTGCTCTTAACCTTTAACGGTCCACTTAAAAAAAAATAAACATTCCCTAGGGGTGCGAAGGGTACTTCCCATTTTATTTCTAAGCTTGTTTGGGAATGTCGTCTTCTCATTGAAGAACTGGCTACCAAGAACAGGGTACAGCTTGTTTGGATGCCGGGGCACAAGGGGATTGAGAGAAATGAGGTTATTGATGGGCTTGCCAAGGAAGGGGCTTCTCACCCCTTTTTTGGACCTGAATCTGCCCTGGGCATTGGACCTGATGCTTTTGGATGGGTCATCAAGGACTGGTTGGCGGCCCAGCATCTCATTTCCTGGAGGTGTATTTCTGGTCACTTCCCACTTTATTTCTAAGCTTGTTTGGGAATGTCGTCTTCTCATTGAAGAACTGGCTACCAAGAACAGGGTACAGCTTGTTTGGATGCCGGGGCACAAGGGGATTGAGAGAAATGAGGTTATTGATGGGCTTGCCAAGGAAGGGGCTTCTCACCCCTTTTTTGGACCTGAATCTGCCCTGGGCATTGGACCTGATGCTTTTGGATGGGTCATCAAGGACTGGTTGGCGGCCCAGCATCTCATTTCCTGGAGGTGTATTTCTGGTCTTACAAGGAGAGGACTCGAAGGCTGGAAAACGGAATGAAACGAAATTTATTTCTGTAAGATCGATCGTTTAAATTCCTTTTTTTTTTTTATCTCTTGTTTCTGTTATATTTTTAATCGCGATTCAAAAATTAATCAAGGTGGAGATTAATAATGTACAGATATCCCACACTCGATTTCCCACCTTCTTTGGAATTTCTCTAGCTCCGTCTTCGTTCGGGGGGCATTCTGTGACCCCACACATTTAATATAGGTGAATCTTAGCATCTGGACATAAAATGCCCAGATTCACTCATACTATATGGTAATTGTTCTATAAGCAAATGAATTTGCTTATTGCAATTTCCAGAATGAATATCATTAAATATTGGCTTACTACCTCATTATTAGTTGCCAACTATGATTATTTCATGTTTCAAACATTTATCAGTGTCTTATAAGACAAAAAAGTTTCTTTATTATAGTCTTTCATGAATATAGTATGAACAAGTGGAAAAAATTATTAAAAAAGTTAAAAAAAAAATTAAAATTATTTGAGTTATTTATTAAGTTTACAATTTTTCTAAAAGATTTATTGACTTTAAAATGAAATGAAATTGAATATTTTATTTAACTATTATAAATAAAAGTTTTAGAATAAGAATTTAAGTTTTTTAAAGAAATACTAAATTTTATATTATTTCAGAGTCTAGCATTAATTGTGTTTCCATTTCTTCCTGCTTCAAATTTATTTTTTCCTGTGGGATTTGTTGTTGCTGAAAGAGTTCTATATACACCTAGTATGGGATTTTGTTTACTAATAGCTCATGGCTGGAATTTATTAAATGAGAGATTGTGAGTTGATTTTGTAACCAAACTTTAACTTTCTGAAATATTGAAATTTTTAATTTGCTTATGTTTACAGAGCATGGAAATCAATAATGAAGATTCTTCTTGTGTTTTTATTATGCATTTATGCCCTTAAAACAGTTTTACGTAATTATGATTGGTAAATATTTATATTTTTATAGCTGAATTTTAAATTCAAAACATTTATTATATATTTATATTATTATGCATGATTCTTAAATTTTTAAAATTAATTCTTTTCAGTCATTTTATTTTTATATTTTAATTATAATACTAATAATTCCATACAATAAATTTATTAATTTAGTAACATTACTTTCAATGCTTAATCATCAAACTAATTAAAATCAAAAGTTTAACAATTCAATAATACATTTTCTAATAATATGAGTATATAGCATGATAATTTCAAATGGTAGGAAATTACCATATGAAAAAGTGAAGGAGTTGTTATAGAATTGATTGAAATAATTAAAAGATATAAAGATTATATTATTAATAATAAAAATCTAAGTTCTCTCTCATGCATAAAAGATAATCAATTTTGATAACTTATAATGCATCACAAAAAAATAAATACACATTATGAGTTTACTTTTTATTTTATTAGATTTTCCCATTTTCATTGTCTATTCTCATATATCTGTGCAATTATACTATTCATTTATATAATCTGAATTAAACCTTTTAATTTCTAGTTATTTGCTTTGTGATTGTATATTTTCTCAAATTTGTTTTAATTAATATTGGATTAGAAGCCATATTATGTTTCTTAGATGTTTTTGTTAATTTAAAATTTGCAAATAGTAAATTTTAAATTAATAAAAGTATCTGATAGATACAATATTTCTTGAATGACAATTCTGCTTGGGTAAGCTAATCTCTCCATGTTTGTTTATATATCTATGTGTATAAAATGCATGTTCTTCTGTTTGTCTATTTGTTCTGTGTAGACTTTCACACCATTTGACCTATTGGACCAAACTTTGCAAGGCAACTTCCCATGATCCTGCAGATAACATAGGATACTCTGGATCAAAATCATCTCGGAATGTGGCATCTTGGGATCATTATTTCTGTGTTCCACTTAGGCTCCTACACAACCTGCCTATTAGACTAAACTTTACAGAATGGCTTTCCCACTAATAACATAGGATATCCTGGTGTCAAAATCACTCCAAGGAGTGCAGCATTTTGAGATTGTAATTTAATCCATTGAAGTCTGTTGACATGTAATCAGCATCTGTTGACTATTGAGATGTCTACATGGCATGGAACTGGAATAAAAAACAGGAAATAAAAAGTTAAAAAACTTCAGTCATAATTAGGGTAATGCAGATATTATAAACCAGTTTTTTTGCTCTTATTGGATGAAAATATGCACCTCTGATGGTGGTTTGTAAATTGTTAGTTGACAAAATTTTTTTAGATTACATTTTTATGAAAGTGGAATGAAAATTCCATTCAACTTTCATAAAAATGTAATCTAATTCATAAGAGGATTGCTTTGAATGGATCCTCTTAATAGAATTTGGATTTCTTTATTACTTCTTTTCTATTTTTTTGGTCTATTATATGAGAATAATTCTGGTTTTAGTATGAAACAAATTATATTTTTGAAATATTAAATAAAGATTGAATTTCTCCTATGATGAGATATATAAAATTCTGAAAAATTATAAAATATTGTAGATAGACTTTACAATATAAGCATCAAGGGAACTTATTCAAATAAATCCAAATATACTAGCCAAAATATAGCCCTTGAATTACAACGGAATAATTTAATGATTAGAAATAATTTGAACTAAAGTTAGTGCCATCTGGTAATTATAAAAATAAATTATTTTACTAAATCTATGAGTGGTGCCATCTATTAATTAATAATTGAACATTATAAATTAATAATTGAACTCGAATTTTTAATTAATTTATCTGAAGAATAATTAATAATTGAACTCGAATTTTTTAATTAATTTATCTGAAGAAAAAATCTGCCTCGTCCCGGGATCGAACCGGGGACCTTTAGGCTAACGTCCCAACGTCCTAACCGCTAGACCACCGAGGCCAACGAGCCATCCCAACGTCATAACCGCTAGACCACAGAGGCCAACAAGCAGATTGATGGACCTTTGGGCTAACGTCCCAACGTCATAATGCTAGACCACCGAGGCCAACAAGCAGATTGATTCTAGATCGGAAGGCAGTTATATTAATTTAGAAATACAATGTTACCTTAAAAAGACAATGATAAATTAATTATTATTATAATTACGAGATGGCGCTAACTTTAGTTCAAAAATTATTATTCTAATTACGAGATGGCGCTAACTTTAGTTCAAATTATTTCCAATCATGAAATTATTCCGTTGTAATTCAAGGGCTAAATTTTGGCTAGTATATTGTAGATAATATGATTTTTTTATTATTTACTTTATTTTAATTGCTATATTGTAATATAGCAATATTACTGTTTGTTTTAATTCAGTTAAAATAAACAAAAATATTTCTCAATTGTTTATTTTTTTTGTTTCATATTTACTGTTCTATATGCAAACAATGAGAAAATCCAAATGAAAACACACACAGGCTATTTTAAGGGGTGAGATACTTTTATTGTTTTATGACAACCATTTGTTTCCAGGAAATTCCAGCCAAGCCTATTTTACTATGCTGCATGTGATATTGGGTGTAGTATGGCAGTAAAGCATCTTGAGGCTAATTAAAGTAAAGAATATTATAGTTGTTTGTGTGAAAGTGGAAGATTTTCATATAGGTTATATATATAAATTTGAAAATTTATAAAAAATTAAAATAAAAGTTACTGAAATGAAGGAAAAGCTTGTCAATAAATATAAATCATCAATAAAAATGACAATATTTGAATAAATTTATGTTACTCATAAACTAATTATACAACATGATTTCATTAAT
This sequence comes from Olivierus martensii, assembly GCA_000484575.1. Classification (NCBI taxonomy): domain Eukaryota; kingdom Metazoa; phylum Arthropoda; class Arachnida; order Scorpiones; family Buthidae; genus Olivierus; species Olivierus martensii. Next base: position 18,808 of record AYEL01044599.1, read on the forward strand.
TTTTATTATTCAAAATTTACATAATGCTTTTGTTTTTTTATCAGTTTTTTGAAAATATGGACTGATTTTCTTCATTCATGTCTTATTTTATTTAGTGGATATGCTGTATCCAAAAATGTCAATATTTTTATTGGATGAATAAGATTTCCTATTAAAAAATTGTGTATAATTTTGTCAACTTCATATACAGAATGAAAAGGTGTGAAAAATTAAAATTTGAAAAAATGTTCATACCTGTTAGAATCAGAACAAAAAATATAATAAACTTTAAAAGTTTATTATGTCTTTTGTTTTATATTTTCAAATTTTTTTCAATAAAAATTAAACAAATTATTATAGTTTAAATTTTTTGCATATAAATTAGGCTTAATTACCATTAACTGCCAATCAGCAATTACGATCAGAAATTAAATAATGCAGACCTGGGTTAAAATACATGTTGAAATCTTTCGGACTGTTTATTCTGAATTTTGTTGACACTGCAAGTTATGAGATCTGAATGATATCATGATCTCATAAACATGATTTCCCTGGGACATAACAATGAATGATATTACAAATGCCACCAATGTGTGATGTCATTATAATGTAACAATGGATAATATATCAGAACGTCATCAGTATATGATATCAATATGGCATAGCAATGACACCACAACAGTTCTCACCACAAAAGTAGCAATGGATGATATTACAAAATATCAGTGTGTGTGATGTCATTGTGACTTAGCAGTGAGTGCTATCACAAATGTTTCAATGAATGACATCCCTGAATGTCACCAGTGTGTGAGGTTGTTATGACATAGTATAAGTAATGTCATTAGTTCGACATATGTAGCAATGGATGATATCATGAAACTTCATAGTGTGTAATATCTCAATAGTCAACCATTAATATATGACCATTGACATATGATATCACTATGACATCATTGTTGCACCAAAAGGTTTCAGTTTTTCTAGCTAAGCTTACATGAAAATATCATTTGCAGTTATCAAAATGTCTCGCAAACTAGAAACTAATATTTCCCTACAAATGATGGGCCAGAAATCCCTGAGCAATGCCAGATACATTAACTAATAATACATCTTATCACATAATGTGTCTTATTTTTTCATTATATGGATTAAATGGAGAAGATAGTATTCCTAATTTTATAAATTTATATATGTTTCTAACAGATTGTCTTTGACCTGATGATAGCTCTGAAGGAGGATTAATCAAATAAATCTTAGTTAAATAAATTGTTTTAACTTCTACAATCTTAAATTATTTTTTGACTATACAAAACTAGAAGAATGCAAATTAAATATAAAATATTTTATTTTTAATATTTTCATCAAATATTTGTTAATGAACGCTTTGATGATGCAAAGGCAGAATCCTATTTTGATTGTTTCATTCAACATTTTGCACATGAGAAGAATTGTGCTTGTAATTTCATATTCTTCTTTGTTTACTTTGACTTATGACCTCTCTTGCAGGGTAAATTTATGGCTTTTGAAAGTTTTACTGCATAATACTAATGCCATCTAATAATAATATGAGAATTAACAAACTAAACATTAAAATTTCTCAAAATATTGAGAAATTTTAATGTTTAGTTTTTTGACTTTTTTTTAAATATATACAAATTTCTGAGATGTGAAAAATGAATAAATCTACATTTTTTTTAATGCATTGGATTGATAATAACTTTGAAAAATTGTTCTTAATCTATTACTTTTGTAAGAATTCTATTTGAGTACTGTATTTGATTTTATTTAAAATATGCAAATATTTCTTTCAAAAATTATATTTTATTATTTTTGCATCATATATAAGAAAAGTAAAATATTTTTAAAATATCTAAATGATTTTTTGTAAAATATTTGTGCATTTAATACTGTTGATTATCTTTTAGCCATAAATTATTTGATCTTGAAGTCCTGTTACTTTCAGATCAGTTTCAGTTGTGTATATACTAGAGAAAGACTCAAGAGTAAATGGTTTATAAATTAAAATAAATGCAAAAACATAATTAATATTTATTGTTTACATGATAATTAGTCATTATTGCATTTTTGTTGTGTGAATTAAATTGACTTTCTGGATTTTCTGATACAAAACTAGATGTTAGCTTAGAAAGCAGATGGAAGTGAGTGATTTTTCCCATCATTTGCTAATTATAATGGTTTGATATTTATATTAGACATCCTCCTCACTCTATATATTAAATATTAGTGTGAAATATCTTTCAGGCATGCCACACAAAATGAAAGATTATTGATTAAGAAAATGGTCAATGCTGCAATTCAGTAAATGTGAACAAATTATTGGTTATTTGGTTTTTGGAATATGTATGTTCTATTTTATTATATTCTGTTACTGATGGTATTTAACTAAATGTATGGTACTGAAGAGGGACCGGAGATTGGTCTGAAAACGTTATACCATAATAAAAAAGTGTTTGTGCTTGCTAGTAGTGCTGTTTTTGACTTCTATTTGTGAACAAATTATACGAAAAAGTAGATTTATTTTAAATAAAATTATAAAATTAATATCAATTAATGAAAAAGAATATTACAGGAATCCCTTGATTAGTACAGGTTTGAATAATGCGGTTTTGATTAGTGCGCAAAAAAAATTTGAGACTATCCTTTAATATATGCAGTGCCAGATTTGATTACTGTGATTTTTTTTTTTTTTTTTTTTTTTTTTTTTTTTTTTTTTTTTTTTTTTTTTTTTTTTTTAAATACTTTTTTTTTTTTTTTTTTTTTTTTTTTTTCAAACCTTCTGAAGTGTTGGCAACTGAATCTCAGGAATTGTAATTTATGTGATTAGAGCACTGCAAGTTTATTTATTTATTTAATTACTAAAAAGAAGCACTACTCAGCAGGTGCAAAGCAAGTAACCTTTTAATGCTTCTTTTTAGTAATTAAGTTTAAAGTAATAACAAAGTAGGTTTTTTACGTGTATATCAGTTATGGAAATTTATTTATTTTTTTAATTCTGATAATATTATGATTTTCATCATCTAATTGTTATATTTTAAATTCATTCATAATTTTATTTATTAATAAATTAGCATAATTATTATTATTATTTTTTTTTTTTGAAATTTTGTATTTTGTGTGAAGTTCTAGAACACCAACGCTTATTAAACAGTTGGTTGTTTGATAAAATTGCATGTAATTTGAGAGCTGAGGAGGGCTAATGTAAAACCGAAAACGTTTCTCTCGTAATAAAAAGTTTAAAATTTTTTGAAAGATCGTTCCTGGATTTCTTAATAGTGCTAGTAGTTATATGTTTCTTAATAATAAGCAAACTATATTACTTTGAAAATTTTGGAAATATATTTTTTATTGCTTTATATTACTTATACTAGTTTAGTATTGGCTATTATTATTGAGCAAAATTCTTCACATTTAATTTTTATATTGTGGCAAATTAAAGTTTGGCTTGGACATTTTCTGGTTTTAAACAATTTCTTTTATCCCCAAAAGTGTAAATAACTAATTTTTAAAAAGGTATATATTCAGATTACTTGTCCATATTGATAAAATAAAATTTTAACTACTTTTAACATTACAACTCAGGGCCACCGAGAGGGGATGACATCCAAGACTTTTGTCACGGGCCCGGCATCAGAAAGGTCCTACTGTTGAGCCTTGAAGTATCCCATAACGTGTTCAATAGATTGCAAGCATCCTGTCTACCACCCAAAGCAGTTGTGCCAAAATAAACTATTTTATATATAATAGTATTTTAGTTTCTTAGTTAGAATCCTTTGACAGCAGTTATATTAGTATTTATTGCTTATTATTGTTATTGATTTATATATGTATAATTAATAAAAATATATATAATCATATTTATTTTTTAACTTACTATTACAACTCTCATGTTTGTCCTAATAATCATCATGCATAAAGTGACAACACTAACATGATATATTCAAAGCTATGTCATATTCAAACCACTAAACATTTATATGCATACGAGAGACTATGTTCAATGATCTGATATACCAGCAGCATCCATTTTATATTTATTTCCTTTAGTTTTGTATTTGTAAATTTATTACAATATATGGTGAAAAGCAATTAATTGATATAAGCTATATAAGGACAATCGATAAATATATTTGCATAAGATAAATATAATTGATCACCATTTCCACAACTAGATCATTAAAACAGAATCCTGTTAAAAGTCAAGAACTATTTGTAAATATTCAATTCATTACTTTTTAAACATTGGCTCAAATTATACAAAATAAAAAGAATACAGTAATTTAATTTAGTTAATTAAGATAGTCATCAAATAGTTTTATATTATAATAGTAAGAGACAAAATGATTCAGCATGAGGCTAATGGATTGCTGGATTGTTTTGTCTCTTACTATTACAAAGTCACAGTATATCAACAACTTTAGCAATTTTATATTAAAATTTTCAATCAGGTTATTTAATTATTATGCAAGAACCATGCAATAAAATGATAAAAATTGTTTAAACATATTTATAAAACTAAGTTTTTGATTTTACTAAAAACTATTTTAAAATGCAAAACAAATCTTTTAATATAGTTTGGACAGACTAATTTATAAGAATATGAAATACTTTATAAAGAATTTATTTGTCATAACCACTGTAGAATAAAACCTTATTTACAATAATTAAGATTTTATGCTATATTAAACTGATCTGGAACTAATATATGTTTGAAGAAAATCAGAAAAAATTCACCAATGCTGACTTATCTAGTTAATCTTTGTTACCAGAAGTTAAAAGTCACTCTTTATTGTCAAATAGATTTGTCACTCTCTTATACAAAGGCTAAATGATGTTCAATTTATGATGTTCAAGACTAAATGATGTTCAATTTATTCCTTACAGTCACACAAAAAAATTACTGATCATCTAAATGATAGTTAATAATAAAGAAAATATGATTTGTATAAGACTATCCCAAAAATCACAACTACAGATAGTTCTCAGTTTACAAGTTCCTGGGTTTCAAGATTTTTTCAAATGTGAATTATCACTAAAATCAAAAATATGAACATTAATTGCAATTAAATAAATGCTAAACATTCATAAATATAGCATTTCAAACTATGTATATATATATACAATAAGGTATGATTAGATTCATAGAAAACAGACTGTTTTCTATGAATCCAAGATGGCACCACTCATTGATTTAATAAAATAATAATTATTCTAATTACGAATGATTTAAATTACTTGTAATACAATATAGATAAGTTTTGAGAGAGAAAAAAATACATATAATTTTGATATTTTTCAGGATGTAATTAGTGCACTTTTGATATATACAGTGTATTGTGAGGATTTATTAACTGCACTAATCAAGGGATTCCTATATTTAAATTTTTCTTTACAACATATAAATTCTTTCAAATACAAGCTTACCTTGTTATTATGGCAATTACATTCCAGATTACTACTGTAAAGCAAATCACAACTTTATTTCATTTGCTCATTTTCATATAAAAGCTTAAAAATATATTTATTATTCATTGAGTGCATAATAATGCTAGGCCTAAAAAACTTAGAGAGATGGCTGCATTTTAAAGCTTTTGCATATCACTTTGGAGGATCTGTGGTTGATTCTGGTTCTCACATCTTCACCTTTTAAGGATGGCTCTACGCCTGGCCCATTTATGTGTTAATTTATATTTTCTATACCTATTCTAAGTATTATTTTGCAGATAATTTTCGTTTTGAGATATAAGATAAAAACGTGGATTATAATTGAAAAGTGCCATATTAGTGAAGCATTGAAAAACAAAGCACTTTAAAATGAGATATGCATGTATAATGAAGATTAAAATATTTTTAAACGAAAATGAAGTACAGAGGTTTAAATTATTTTTTCTGGCCAAAATTTGAAATTTATCTACTTGATCTTAGAAAGCATTAAGAAAGGAAGACATCTTGAAAATATCAATTTAGTAATTTTAAAAGTAATGAAAATATTGCGATTCATATAAATATATAAATTTTCAAAACACTTATAAATATTAATGCTTCATTTAGTGAAATTGAAACATAGCTCTTGTGTGTCAATAGAGCTAATTGAACAGAATTATCAAAAATCATACAAACTTGGTTAGAAATAGTCCATCCTTTAATGTATTATATTTTTGATTGGTAATTTTAAAATTATCTATAAAAAATATTAAAATAACATTTTATATTATATTAAATATTGTACTATTTATTAGACATTTATATTGTACATATATTAAATATTGTACATTTTTTAGACATTTAATAGGCATTAGAAATTTTGTATTACACATTATTTATAAAGTGCTGTTATTATCCAGAAAAATATATTTTCATAGCATTTTATTTAAAATATGCATAAAATAATTTTATTACTATCATTTACAATTTAAAATTATATTTTAAATCTAGAAATTTGAATGATACAGCAAAATATACATCATAAATTTTCTCAGAATTTAGCATAAAAGATTTGAAAATTGGGGAATTTCTAAGCTTCTGCTAATGAATAATCATAATCTGATTTGTATTTCAGAAATTTTATTAAAAAGAAATTCCTATATTTAATCTTCATTTTGTTGATGAAAAAAATCATTTTAAATTTGTTCATTAATAAAATCAATATACTATTTTTTGTTTTCTTGTTTTCTTTATTTTTATCTTATTAACTTTCAGTTAATAAGATACTTTTATTCAAGGTTTAGAAAAATTTTCATAGTTTTTCTTCTTCATATTTTTTGGAGTAATAAAAATAGGACAAAAAAGTTAGTTATATGAGAAAATATGCTATATCATAAACACTTGGTCAGTAATTATTTGTGTTATTGATCCATATAAATATTACTGATGCTAAGCTTATGGTATTTTTGAACAATGAAATCATGATAAAAATCCAGCTTACAATCAAGCAAATATATACGTAATATCAATTTTAAGGATGAGGATGCATAATTATTGATATATTTTAAATAGTTATCATATTTTTGAAGTTGCCATCATTTTATTAGACAGAATTCTATTATTCATAGCTCCCACTATTAAATTGAAAGATTCTTTTTACAGTGACCAATATTATATGATATTCCAATATTATCAGTCATTGTATGGATAGGTATTTTATACACACCAGCTATGCCAATTTGTTTCCATTTTAATTTTTTGTTTCTTATATGCAAAAATACCATCAGGCCTCTTTTTTCTACTAACTAGATTTTACCATATTTGTCTATTAACTTTTTATTTGTGGCAATGACAGGATATTGTTTAATTGCTACTTTTCTTATGCTTGCTTTTGAAATTAAAAAGAAATGGTTTAGTAAGAAAAACAATGAAATTACAGAAGCAAGCATAAGAAAAGTAGCAATTAAACATGCTACTATTGCTGCAAATAAAAAGTTAATAGAAAAATCCACCAAAGTACAGTTAGTAGAAGAAGAGTGTCACTTTATTTGAATTTTCTCTTCACAAAGACATCAGTGTAGATTGGAAGAATGCAAGAATTGCAAAGTCGCAGTTTAGAACGAATGTCAATACTATGAATTATATACTAAATCTAATGATTCTAGCGACTCTGCAATCCAGAGTTCGGCCTGAGCTCAGGTCTTTATCTAAGTTAATATGAAAGAGAAAAACTTTTTGATTCAAATATTTTTAGGTATATGTTGAGGAACGATTGTTTTCTAGCAGGTTGTAGTGAGTTAGATTACAAATTTTGTAGAGAGCAGAAGATACACCAACTTTAAATGTCTGAAAAGGCGGGAATCTTTTGTTTTTTTCCAACTCCAACTCCTGACTCCGGGCAGTTTAAAAATCCGACTCTGCAACGCTGCTTAACACATTTAAAAAATTACGCTTAATCACCTACAATACAATGGGAATCTTTTGTTTTTTTCCAACTCCAACTCCCGACTCCAGGCAGTTTAAAAATCCGACTCCGACTCCACCGAAAAACCTCCGACTCTGCAACGCTGCTTAACACATTTAAAAAATTACGCTTAATCACCTACAATACAAAACATTTTCATTAATTTTTGTAAATCCATACTAGGGACACACAAAATGTAATCACTGAGAAATACTTTGCTAAAATTAGTCATAAATGAAATTTCACTAGTTTGCTATGAGAGGGATGATACAGAGTCAATTTTCTATCTCAATTTGAAATTGAGTTAATTGGTGACAATTGAATATATTGTGTTCCAAACATTCAGTTCTTGGATAAAATATAAGTTTTTATTCTTCAATAGAGTAATATGAAAGAGAAAAACTTTTTGATTCAAATATTTTTAGGTATATGTTGAGGAACGATTGTTTTCTAGCAGGTTGTAGTGAGTTAGATTACAAATTTTGTAGAGAGCAGAAGATACACCAACTTTAAATGTCTGAAAAGTTCAGAAAGTGAAGTTGATATTGTTAAAAAGAAAAAAATTTAACTAAACAGTGGTAAGGAAGATATAATTATTATATGAATGTTATATAGGCTGTATACTTTTTTCTTTTCTTCTGTTTTATGTATATTGTTTTTTTAAAGGCTTACATATATATTTTTTTTCTTTCTTTATGTTTCTTGTTTATATTCTTAATAAACATTAAGTTTCTTATGTGGAACTAAAGAAAGTTAAGTTTTGAATTGGATTTGGAACATAAATCTCCTTTTTGTATTGGCTCTAGGTCTCATATAACACAGTTTCACACAAGATGTTTTTCAGGAACCTATCTAGTGTTATAGGTGGGATACCTGTATATGTTTTATAGTATGAATGTTAATACTGCAAGTTCCCTACTTAGACGGTTAAGGCTAGGCACACACTAGAGCTACCAATGGCCGGTTTGACTGGTTCCATCAGTTGCCATGGCAACTACAGGACTGTTGGCCGGAAAGGATGTGTTGGCAACCAGTCTGTGAAATTTGACTTTCTGCTGGTGACAGTGATGATGAATGTGGATTCATCCAATTGGGTTAAATCTCTGATGACATCACCAAATTTAAAACAGTATAGGGAGACATAAACATGTGCTTAATCAAAGAAGTCAGGAAATATATCCATGGATATAAGACACAAGTCGAGAGGACTATAAAGATATAGTTAAAAAAAATAAAACGGAAACCATTTATAATTTTTTATATCTATTTTATTAATAGAATAATGAAAAAAAAATTATTTATTCTGTATTTCTTTGATAACTATAGTAATGCCACATATACTGTTTAAATTTTAAATACTCTTATGTAACATTCAAATAGAACTCTTAGAATGTTGCGTTATGTAAGCTTTTAAGTTTGTTATTTGTTCTTTTCAAGCTATTGTCTTTATATAGTTCTACTATAAAGACGTGTTTTTGTGCAATTCTTATTCTACCTGTTGCATGTCAAACATTTAAAAAACGACTGCAACCAGAAGCCTGCAAATTAAGTAATTAAGCCTAATTAATAATTAAAAAAAATTAAAATTCTATTATTATTAATCTTCATCAAAATTTGAAATTTTTACAATTTATGTTTTTACGTTTAACACCATCTGGCACTCAAGAGATTAAAGTTATTTGATCTGGTGGTAGTGAATTTTTTAGATCTACACTGAAAAAATTTAAAGGAATTTTGTGATATTGTACGTAATACAAAAAGGTTTTGTGATTAAATTAAACTGAGAAATGTCAATATACACAATGAAAAAGGATGTTATTACAATAAATTCAAAAACTACAGAAATTACTTTATTTTCATGTAAGGGAAGATAAAAAGCTGTATCTTATAAATTTATACTAATCTTGTAACATTTATATTAGACCCAATAATTATCTTGAAGGAGGGTTGAAAATGTTGAAATGTCAAATAAAGTAATTTCTACAATCTTGTACTAGTTTTTGAATTTACTATATTATAGTAGTGCAGTTGCAGACATGAAAACATTACAAAATTTGAATTTCTAATTATATATATTTTGATGGCCAAAAATCTAGCATGATAAAGACATAAATTCAAAAAATTTGTCTCGGATATCACATCCTATATATATATTAATATTATTATATTTCATATAGTAGTAGTCCTCAACTTATGACCATTTGTACTTATGCAGTCATGTCATTGATAAATTTTGTGATTAGTGAATGCAATTTTCAGAGCATTTGAATCTCTGACCAACAATCTGATATAGAAAAAGCTTCCTTTTTTGTTTCTGGTTCTTGTAATTTTGTTTTTGTTAAATTTATTATGATAAAGTAGAATGTAATAATAAATATTGATATTGGGGAATTCATATATATTTTTGGCATTTCTGACATACAACAGTGAAGTTCAAATTGAATTCCATTGTAAGTCAAGGATTACCTGTATTTTTGTAAGTTTATAACCAATTAAGATGAAAATCATTTGTTATTTTTTTAGATACAGATCAATTTTACTCATTATTTCCAAGAAATCATTTGTTATAGAAGAAATTTTTCTAATGAGAATTAGTACAAGTTGAGCATCTTCAATCCAAAATGCTTGAAACAAGAGTGTTTCGAATTCTGGATTTTTAGATTTTGGAATGATATGATGAAATTGAAAAGATGAAAAATAAATTCAAACTTTCAGTAAAAATTGTTATTATTTATGCCAAAAAAAAAAAAAAAAAAAAAAAAAAAAAACTTTCAGTAAAAATTGTTATTATTTATGCCAAAAAAAAAAAAAAAATGAAATTAAGTGCAACAAATAATGTAAATATATTTATTTATTTGCCATCTTTGGAAGAATCTTATTACTGTTATCAGATATTTCTGACATTTTTTTATCAACACAAGAAATAAAAATAGTTATAAGCATATCACATCTACAATATTTGATTACTGAATCATGATAAAGTGCAATAGTTTTGCACATTCAGCTTTTATGACACAAACAATGGTCATAGTAGACTGCTGAGAGAAATTTTCGGGCTTGTGACAAGTCTGTGGTCTGGGCCCCACTTAAAGAACTGCATCATTTTGGTTTAACAAAAAAGTCATATAAAACATTACATATTTATTTTAAAAAAGTATACAATAAATTCAAAATTTGATACATTACATACCATGCACGGTGTACATTAGTCAGTTGCACACATTACAATCACAAAACCTTTGTCTATCAAAATACTGTTAAATATAAAAGTTTATTTTGGCATGACTGTTTTGGTTGGTAGCACACATTACAATCACAAAACCTTTGTCCATCAAAATACTGTTAAATATAAAAGTTTATTTTGGCATGACTGTTTGGTTGGTAGTGATCTGGCAGTGGCCTGCGAACTATTGAATGTGTTATGTAACATGTTGGGGCCCGACAGTCGAGCCTTTTTTGACGTCGGGGCCTGTAACAAAAATCTTAAATGTCACCCCCCTCTTGGGGCCCCGCATAATACTATCAAAAAAGGATTTCCTGCTATAAAAATTTATAAATTTCAGAATTTGAGATTAAGATATTCTACCTATATTTGGTAATTTATAACTATAATCTCAGTAAATCCATGCTTATTATAATCAAATTTTACTGTGTAAGTTTTAGTGCATATAAGTGAGTACTATATTATGTAATCATGTACTATGATACTTATACACACTAATATTTTATTAAAACTCAGGAATGATAAAGTGAAAGCCAATCAAGAGTGATAAAATACAAATTAACATGCAGACTAATTTTTAATTATGCAAAATTTCCTCTATTTTATAAAAATAAATCTTCCAAATTTAAGATAGTTTGCTAGAAAATTAAAGTTCAATTATCTAATGCAAAAAAATTTTTACTATAAGTTACTGATTTTTTATTAAATTTTAAGTAATATTATACCTCCTTATCAAAATATGTAAAATCAGAGTATCATTATTTAATCAAATTTTTTCCAAAGTCAAAACAAATACATCTCCTGTTTCATTTGTAAACAGAGGATTGATTTTATTAATTAGGATAGTCCAAGTTATTTGGAAGTATGTGCAAGTGGATATGGCACAATCAGGGTAATAAAATATCACAGTGAGAAGTGTGAAATGTAATTCAACTTTATCCAATCCAATCCTAGCCATTCAATCATGTCCGATTCTTGGCTATTCTATGGGTCATGTCCCTCCATGTCTTCCTGTCCCTGACCAATTCCTGCAGTTCCTCAATGTTCTTGCCCGTGTCCTCCTTGATTGTATCTAGCCAACAGGTCTTCGGTCTTCCTCTAGGTCTTGTTCCGCTCATCCTCCCCAGCATCACATCCTTCTCTAGTGAGTTTGCCCACATCACATGACCGAAAAAAGTCAGCTTCTGCCTGGTGATCTTACCTTCCAGGGAAAAATCGGGATTGATGTACTCCAAGACGGATTTGTTGTTGACCCTCGCTGTCCAGGGGATTCTCAGGAGTCTTCTCCAGCACCATAGTTCAAACGCGTCAATCTTTCTCCTGTCTGCCTTTGTTAGGATCCAGGTCTCACACCCGTAGGTGGCAATGGGAAACAAAATGGCGGTGACCAATTTGCACTTGGTGGTGGTTGATACGTCCTTACACCTCCAAATTGGATCCATGTTGGCTATCGCTGTGTGCCCGAGGGTAATTCTTCGTGTGATTTCAGGGCACCAGTCACCATTGCAGTCTACCTTAGAGCCCAGGAAGATGAAGCTGTCGACTACCTCAATCTCCTCATTGTTGATCTTTATATGGACTTCCTTGGCAGCAGTGGTCATAATTTTTGTTTTCTTGATGTTCAACTGAAGTCCCATCTTCTCACTTTCATTTTTTAGCTTCATGATCATCCACCTCAGGGCCTTCTCGCTTTCCACCAGCAAATCTGAGGTTGCTTATTGTCCGACCTCCAATCTTCACCCCCACTTCAGATTCCTCCAGTTCCAGTTTCCGCATGATCACTTCAGCGTAGAGATTGAAGAGAAACGGGGAGAGGGTGCAGCCCTGTCTGGTGCCTTTTTTGATCTTGAACCAATCTGTATCTCCATATCTGGTACTCACAGTAGCATCCTGGTTCTGGTAGAGTGATCTGATCAATCTGATCAGGTGTTCTGGCACTCCCAGTTCCCACAGGGCAACCCAAAGAATGCTATGCTCCACGCAATCGAATCAATCCCCTCAACCCACTTCTGGCTCAATGCACCGAGGGGTGGCAACAACTCACCATTTGGGGAGGTTGTGCAGTGAAGTGATGTGGGTTAGGGAAAGCAATGGTCAACTACCCTGTAAAAACCTCACCTTGAAATTCTATGGATCAAGACCAAAGTGTTATCGATATGGTGTTGGACGGTGGGCCCCCAGGCTGGGCAACATCGACCATGCTACTGGGGAAGAGCAAAGGATGATCTGAAGTAGCCAAGCCGAGAATGACGCAAGAGGGGGCAAACCCACCTGGAGACCCAATTGCTGATGTGGCCACTGGCAAAAAGGACCATCTGAGCTGCAAGGATTTATTTACAACAGGAACATGGAACGTTAGAAGCCTGAACATAGGGAAATTAGAGATCATCAAGCACGAGATGACAAGGACAGGCCTGGACTTACTAGGAAAAGCGAGCTCCACTGGACGGGCTCGGGAGACCTCAAGTCAGATGATTACACAGTTCACTTCTCGGGAAACGACCACAATAGAAGACATGGAGTGGCCTTTGTAGCTAACAAAAAATTGGCAAAGTACATAGAGAACGCAAGGTGCATCAGTGACTGGATTATGACTATCCGCCTCGGGGGGAAACCCCTGGATGTAACCATCATCCAAGTCTACGCCCCAACAGCAGATGCAGACAAACAGGAAATTGTTGATTTCTACACGGCCATTCAGAATACACTTGACCAGACCCCCAAAAAGGACATCATTTACATCATGGGCGATTTCAATGCCAAAGTTGGTGACAGAGAGGATGGACAGGTGGTTGGGAAACATAGATTGGGCAATCGGAACGATGCTGAGGACAGTCTGGTGCAATTCTGCCAGGAGAACAAGCTTAGGATTACCAACACCTTCAAGCAACACGAACGCCACCTGTATACCTGGACTTAGCCCAGTGGCCAACACTGCAACCAGATTGATTACATCCTATGCCAGCAGAGGTGGAGGGGTTCCATAACAGCAGCAAAGACCCTCCCAGGTGCAGATTGTGGGTCGGATCACCAACTACTCATTGCCAGGATCAAGATTTAGTTATACAAAGTCAAGAAGACAGTGGTAGCAAAGAAGCTTGACATCAGCAGAATCCCAATCCAGTACACAATTGAGGTGAGGAACAGGTTCGAAGGCTCAGTTTGGATGGTGGACAGACCGAAGAATTGTGGGCAATGATCAAAGGGACTATCATAGAGACTGCTCTGGAATATGTCCCCTACAAGATGCCAACTAAGGGAGCAGTTTGGCTAACTGAGAAGACCCTGCAGATCGCAAAGAAGCGATGTGAAGCCAAGGCCAGGCGATTGCATGCAGATTTCAGAGAAATTCATCCACTGTTTCCACTAGTGTTTCACAGACAATACTTTTCATGTGTCCCTCATCTTGTTCTCTATTACAAGGACAGAAAATCAGACAACTAATTGAACTGTAAAACCACCATTTTGCATTTCCAACCATGGGTTCCTTAATGAAAAATGTTCATTATATCACTCTACAATTCTTTACCCCTTAAGTGCTTTTAGCTAAGCCTAATACAAAAAAAAAAATCATAAATCAAAGTTGTGAAATCTTGCTTAATTTTCATCAAAATTTTTAGGATTTATTACATTTTTTACTGTGATTCTAACGATATAACAAATTCTTTCAAATTTTATTTCTTTCATAATCTTTTGTTCATTATATGAAATCAGAGGAAACCCTACCAGTAGTTTTTATATGAAATCTTAGCCATCCAATGAAATGTTTGATATTTTCTGATAGTAGCAAGTCTTATGAATAAAATAAGGTATGAATCAAGAAAATCAGATATTTTAAAAAATCATCTTTAATGATGATTTTTTAATAAACCAATTATTATGCAAACTTTAATTAATTTAATTAGTTAATTAATTAGTTAAAAAGTGACAAAAATTTATTAAAATATTGTCATTTTTTTATAAAATATGTTTATTGATATGTTTTCTCTTCATTTCAATAATTTTTATTTTAATTTTTTTTATAAATTTTCTAATTTATGTCCAAAAACATAAAACACATAAAAATCGGCTACAATCCTACATAAACAACTATAATATTTTCTACTCTATTCTAATTGGTGTTGAGATACTTTATTGACACTCTACACTCAATATCACATGCAGTGCAGTAAAAAATAAAGTAATTAATAAACAAATAAGTAAAAACATTCTATATTTTAACAGAATTAACCAAATTTTTGAATTATTGGCAAAAGTTTTTCAATTTTATGAATTTTACAATTCATCATAGTAAAATTCCATGTTATTCTTAAAATTTCAAAAATAAATTTATCTCACCCCAAAATCAAAATAAGATACTAAAATATAATAGGATAGAAAACAGAATTGATAACATTCAATCAAAAATTGTCCAGATTCTATGAATACAATCCAATCACATTTTTTATCTTTAGAAGGGAATTTTAAAAGAAATTTCGGCAATCAGAAAATTTAGACCCTTCATCAGAGGCACGTATTTTCACCCAATAAACTTAAAAAAAAAAACCCCTCCGCAATAGCTCCACTGAATAATTTAGAACTGGATTTTACTTACCATATATACTCGTGTATAAGCCGAGGTTTTTTCATCAAAAAAATTTTCTGAAGTGGGGGTCGGCTTATACACAGATAAAAAAAAAAAAATCAACTTTTTTTTGGCAGGAGAAATTGAAGTAATAAGCAAAACCATTGAAGTAATATAGGTTATTGAATGTCTCCTGAAGATCAGGAAGGAAATTTTGCAATAATCGTATCTCCCAAAGACCAGGAAGGAAATTTTGCAATAATTCATTTAATACAATACCAGGTAAAATTTTATCTTATCCCGAAGCAACCGAGTACGTTGCGCTGCCAACTCCAACCTGCATCTATATACTGTAATCAAACAGGCGACGCCACGCTTCCCGATATGATGCGACGCAAAAATTCGACAATCGATCAAGAATATTACCTAGGATTCATTTTTGAGTGAAAAATAGATTTATTTTTCATTATTATAAATTAATATTTTAATCCATTCGCTAGTAATCAATAAATGCTTATTATATTTAACTGATCCATGATTTAATTAAAATAGATTAAAAAGTAACTAAAATAATATTTAAAATAACGAAAAAAATAATATTATTTAAAATCTCTGTAGAAAAATAATTTTAGTCTATCAAAAAAGTTCA
The DNA here is from genome assembly GCA_000484575.1 of Olivierus martensii. Lineage (NCBI taxonomy): Eukaryota > Metazoa > Arthropoda > Arachnida > Scorpiones > Buthidae > Olivierus > Olivierus martensii. Next base: position 35,129 of record AYEL01044599.1, read on the forward strand.
TCATATATAAAATCAAAACTTTGAAATTGCACGCTTAGCGTCTAGAAATCACGTTGCACACGTCATCCTAATGGTGTATGACATCATTGTTAGAATGATCCACTCATTTTAAAATATGATCAAAGATTTGAATACGATAACTCAACTAAAATAAACTAGACAAAATACAATGTAAGGGAAAACGAAACTTCGAATGGTCTCTTGGGAGCTGTGTGACAGACGTATTCCAATGGAATTTTTACTGTAATACTGAAATATGAATTGTTTTTAGAAAAGAAATCAGTTATTCAATAACAATAATAAAAAGAAAATCTTTTTATGTAAATTATCAAAATTTATTATTATTCGTTAACTTGATATTTTCTGAAGCGACGTCACCTTAACATCTGCATCCGGTAAAGTAAAATTTTACTTTACCTGATGCAATCCAGCACGTTGTGCCACTGAATCTAACCTGCATTTATATAAGTGCATCAGTTAGGTGACGCTGCGCAGCCTGATGCGCCGCGACACAGAAATTCCAACAATAATCCAAGAATCTTATGTAGGCGCGCTGTGCTGGATTATTGTCGAGAGTTTCTGCGTCATGGCGCATCAGATGGGGTGGCATTGCCTATCTGATGCACTTATACAAATGTAGGTTGGAGTCGGCAGCGCGACGTGCTCGATCGCTTCAGGTAATGTAAAATTCCAAATCAATTGAGCACATTGCATCACTGACTCCAACCTGCATTTAAACAAATGCATTAGGTAGGTGATGCTATGCTGCCTGATGTGTCGCGACTCAGAAATTCATGACAGTAATCCAAGAATCTTATGTAGATGTTATGTAGGTGCTGGATCATTTTGGGTTAAAGTAAAATTTTACCTTTTAAATTGATATACTGGTATTTGTATTATTATAATTGGCGCATCAGATGGGGTGGCATTGCCTATCTGATGCACTTAAACAAATGTAGGTTGGAGTCGGCAGCGCGACGTGCTCGATCGCTTCAGGTAATGTAAAATTTTACCTTTTAAATTATATATACACTCGATCGCTTTGGGTAACGTAAAATTTTACCTTTTAAATTATATATTATAACGTAAAATTTTACCTTTTAAATTATATATTGGTGTTTGTATTATAAAATAAATTTTATATGTATATATTTAAAGTTTCAATAAAATATTTATTTTGGCAAATGGCATTATTATCAGTAACTAAAAATCAAAGATTACCTAATTTATCGGTCTCAAATTTTTATTGAATTTTAAGTGCTAGAGTCATGGGTAGGCTTATACATGAGTTTCGCATTTTTGCTGATTTTCAAACTAAAGCCAGGATTGGCTTATGTTTGAGTATATATGATATATTATAAAATTTTAAATCCTTATACAGTTAAATGAAATATTCAGTGCCATAAATATAAAATAAATTAAATAATTATATAAACTGTATAATTTTCTTTCACTCTTACTGCTCTAATAGGATTTAGACTTTGTATATAAACTACTTAGCACTAGCGAGCAGACCAAACAGTACTATACTTTTCTCAAAAAAGATTTTTGAGAAAAATATAGTACTGTTTGGTCTGCTCGCTAGTGCTAAGTAGTTTATATACGAAGTATACAGGGTGAGTTTTTTATCTTGAGACAACGAAATATCTTAATTGGATCTCATTATATAACTAAAAATAAAATAAAAAAAAAAAGAAATCACATAATTTATCAGTTTCAAATTTTTGCCGAATTTTAAGTGCTAGAGGGTAGGCTTTACACTGGTTATGCATTTTTACCAATTTTTAAATTCTGAAGTCAGGGGGTCGGCTTATATTCGAGTATATACGGTATATTGTTTTCTATTATTTTTTATTCTGAAAACGTGTCATCTATTCATGTCAAAGGCACTGAAAGGATTAAATTTATGACGTCATTTATTTACACCCTGTATAAAATAAAGACAGATGTGTGCCAGAACAGTTTAACCATTATTTGAAACTTAATAAATGACTTGAATATATTGTTAATCGGATTTTTATCTAAGAAAGAAGAAATTTTTAAAAAATTTTTCCTATGTAAATATGATTAAAAATTTAAAAGTTTGTTTATACACATTGCAAAGCAATGCAAAACTGGCAAATGCAGTGCTACAAAACATTAAGCTATTTTTAGATATGATTAATTATCAAAGCAAACATTTGATTTTGTAAGGCAGCGTTTCTCTAACTTTTTTCATTCACGACCCCATTTTTCATTACGAAATTTTTCGCGACCCCAGGTATTATATATTAAATAAAACATACAAATACATAAATCATTTATACACTTATTAAGATGATCAGCCAACTACACTGAAAATACATATGTTGTCGTACGTTAAATATTGGCCAACCAACCACACCGAAAATTCATATGTTGTCATACGTTAAATATTGGAGGCAGTCACACCGAAAATTCATATGTTGTCATACGTTTAATATTGGGCGTTTGTGAATGAAAATACATATGTTGTCATACGTTAAATATTGAACATTTGTGAATCATTTACACACTTATTAAGATGAACACAATCAACCAACCACACCGATATATGTTGTCATAAGTTAAATATTGGGCATTTGTGAAATTACATATAAACTCATGTTGTCATACGTTAAATATTGGGCATTTGTGAAATTACATAAAACTGAAATTCAAGTGTTTGAATTTAATTTTCTAAGATGAACACAATCAACCAACTACACTGAAAATTCATACGTTGTCAAGTTAAATGTTGGCATTTGTGAAATTACATAATAAACTGAAATTCAAGTTAATATTGGGTGTTTTGTGAAATTACATATAAACTGAAATTCAAGTGTTTGCCAACCAACCACACCGAAAATTCATATGTTGTCATACGTTAAATATTGGAGTTTGTGAAATTACATATAAACTGAAAATCAAGTATTTGAATTTAATTAGTGAAATTACATATAAACTGAAATTCAAGTATTTTAATTTAATTTTTGCCAACTACATTGAAAATACATATGTTGTCATACGTTAAATATTGGGCATTTGTGAAATCGAAAATTCATATGTTGTCATACGTTAAATATTGGGCATTTGTGAAATTCATATGTTGTCATATGTTAAATATTGGGCGTTTGTGAAATTACATATAGTTCCAGTTTTTTCCTGGACTGGAAAAAAAAAGTTCACACTTTTTTTTTGTGAAATTCAAATATTTGAATTTAATTTTTGCGATCCCAGCATTTCGCTTCGCGACCCCATTTGGGGTTGCGACCCATAGTTTGAGAAATGCTGTTGTAAGGGATAAAATGCAGAATTCAAATATCAAGATTTTTCTTTGGTCCTTTTCATTCATTGCAAAATTTTATGAACCTACCAGGAAGAATCTAGCAATTTAGGAAAATTCTAATTTTACCAGACTTAAATAAAAGTTCTTTAATATTGGTATTTTGATTATTGGTATTTGCATATTGGAGAAGAATACCACATTCTATCACTCCTAGGATATAAGGTATTTTTGTGTTGGCTAAGGTATTTTTATATAAGGTTTGTGTTGGCTTTTATCAGTTGAAAATAGCCTGGTCTAAAAAAGGTAGCTTGATTATTTCCAAGGTATCAATGAGATATCTTTCAGTATCATTTACCATTTTAGTAGTTCACCATCATAAAAATATATTGAGGATTTATGAAAAGTCAGAAAATTTGTGTATATTTCATATTCCTTCACATAGTTTATGTAATATTTTATTATTAAAGTTTACTATTAAATCATGCTTTTGTTTGATTTCATTTCATTATTGAATGATAGAGTAATATTCAGATGAAAAGATTATAATTATTTTTTATATCATCAGAAAGTGCTGTAGGAATGTATTAATTTAAACACTTAAACCTATAAATTTTTGATTTCAGTTAAAGTCATTATTTTCAGAAACTTAATTTTGACATTAAATAAGGACTGATTGTATACATGCAAGTATAATGATAAATAGAAAGGCTAGATAAAATGAACAAACATTGTAAACAGATATGAAAGTTTTGTGAATATATTTTTTGTAATTAATAATAAATAAAATTTAAGCATCAACATTAATGTTATGAATAAGTTTAAGTTTATCTAATAATTAATAATGTATGTAAAGCTTTCAACAATGATAAGCAAGCAGCCATTTTTATACCAAATGAGTGTAATATATTTCATTTAAACAAATACAGTCAAACCTCTTTAAGCCGCCACCATCGGTTCGAAGGTC
>AYEL01044619.1:0-14343 GCA_000484575.1 Olivierus martensii
TTTTCTGTAGACAGTAGTTTTGACATGTTGCCCTTGTATCATTATATTTAGATCTAGAAAATGTACAAAGCAGCACAGTGATACATTTCCTAGATCTGAATATAATGATACAAGGGCAACATGTGTTTTTTTTGTCGGCTTATTGGTGAAATTGTATTTATTTAATGCTTTGCTGCAGATATTCTCCTTTATTCTGATTGTTGTTCAATTGCTTTGTTCATGCTTTGTGAAGCCATGGACCTATATCATTGTGCTGTGTTGTTTTGTATTCTGTATAGATATGCATCATTATTTTTTAGTTTTTTTGTTGCAGGTTTGTTTTTGGGCACTTGCTGATTCAAGTGTGTTTGCTGCAACAGTTGTTTCTTTTAGTTGTGTGAATAGCTGTCTGTGATATTCGTTTGAGGTTGTTTTAAGTGTTTTGGAACCTATTAGTTTTTCCCCGTCGCTGGGCGTGTTTATGGTAATATTCTCTAGTATCAGCATAAATTTTTTTCTGTGATCCAATGTGTTGTTTAACAAAGGAGAATAAACTAGCACTAATAGCAGCTGAGATAAACTGATAACATTTTATTAATATCAAGATCGCTAACGTTTTTGGCTCTGTCGCCATCTTCAGGCACTTTGTTCTAAAGTTCGAATCAAATTTGAAGAAGGAATAAAGCAACTATGTTGCTATAGTAACCGTATTACATTATAAAAGGTTTAAAACAACAAATTTACAATTACTATGTTTGATTAATATAAATAAAATAATATAGTATGTAACAACATTATAACAAACTTATTAAATTTACTAACACACAAAGGAACTTCTTTTGAAAAAAAGTCTTAATGATTTCTTTTATTGAGCACATATTTCCATGGGCAGGGTGGCTCCCAGGTGATCTTATTGTTTACCAGGTTTTCTTCCTCACTTCTCTTTAATATTTCTAACGACTCTGTGATAGTAGGTCTCATTCCAGGCTTTACTGGTTTAATAATTCTTGCCTCGTCCCAAAGTATTGTTAAATTCTTACTATATGCTTCCACCGCTAAGAATGTTGATAAGTTGGCCTGTTTAGTATCACGTTTATGCTCCGAAATTTTTTTGCTCAGGTTCCTGTTTGTAACTCCTATGTACGCTAGATGGTCCTGTGTGCGATCATCCTTAATTGGAATCTTATAAACACCCTTCTTAGCATGTGGTTTTAATGGGTCTTTCTCATTTCTTATGAGTTTAAACAAGGTAGGCGCCCTGCGTGTGGCCAATTTCTTATTAGTTTTTCTTGCTACATTCTTCACCACTTGCAAGTTTTTGAGGTTATATGGTATAGGCATAAAATTATTTAGAGCGCTTTGTGCTTCCTGGTTAGGTGGGATTTGTGAAGGTGTTTCGATTTTAGACTTAACATTATTCAATATTTTAGCCAGGAACGATTTGGAGTAGCCATGTTGTTTTCCAATGTTTTCTATGTACCAGAGCTCTTTTAGTAGGTCATCTCTGTCGGAGCAGTAAGTTAGCGCTCTCTTGTAATATGTATAGAATGCCGCTTTTTTGTAGGCTATAGGGTCATTGGACCAGTTGGGGATGACGATAGCCTGGTACGTGGGTTTTCTGTAGACAGTAGTTTTGACATGTTGCCCTTGTATCATTATATTTAGATCTAGAAAATGTACAAAGCAGCACAGTGATACATTTCCTAGATCTGAATATAATGATACAAGGGCAACATGTCAAAACTACTGTCTACAGAAAACCCACGTACCAGGCTATCGTCATCCCCAACTGGCCCAATGACCCTATAGCCTACAAAAAAGCGGCATTCTATACATATTACAAGAGAGCGCTAACTTACTGCTCCGACAGAGATGACCTACTAAAAGAGCTCTGGTACATAGAAAACATTGGAAAACAACATGGCTACTCCAAATCGTTCCTGGCTAAAATATTGAATAATGTTAAGTCTAAAATCGAAACACCTTCACAAATCCCACCTAACCAGGAAGCACAAAGCGCTCTAAATAATTTTATGCCTATACCATATAACCTCAAAAACTTGCAAGTGGTGAAGAATGTAGCAAGAAAAACTAATAAGAAATTGGCCACACGCAGGGCGCCTACCTTGTTTAAACTCATAAGAAATGAGAAAGACCCATTAAAACCACATGCTAAGAAGGGTGTTTATAAGATTCCAATTAAGGACGATCGCACACAGGACCATCTAGCGTACATAGGAGTTACAAACAGGAACCTGAGCAAAAAAATTTCGGAGCATAAACGTGATATTAAACAGGCCAACTTATCAACATTCTTAGCGGTGGAAGCATATAGTAAGAATTTAACAATACTTTGGGACGAGGCAAGAATTATTAAACCAGTAAAGCCTGGAATGAGACCTACTATCACAGAGTCGTTAGAAATATTAAAGAGAAGTGAGGAAGAAAACCTGGTAAACAATAAGATCACCTGGGAGCCACCCTGCCCATGGAAATATGTGCTCAATAAAAGAAATCATTAAGACTTTTTTTCAAAAGAAGTTCCTTTGTGTGTTAGTAAATTTAAAAAGTTTGTTATAATGTTGTTACATACTATATTATTTTATTTATATTAATCAAACATAGTAATTGTAAATTTGTTGTTTAAACCTTTTATAATGTAATATGGTTACCATAGCAACATAGTTGCTTTATTCCTTCTTCGAATTTGATTCAAACTTTAGAACAAAGTGCCTGAAGATGGCGACAGTGTCGAAAACATTAGCGATTTTGATGTTAATAAAATGGTTATCAGTTTATTTCAGTGGCTATTAGTGCTAGTTTATTCTCCTTTGTTAAGTATTTTAAGTCTAAGCAGTTATTAAAGTCTCAACACGTACCAATGTGTTGTTTTAGTTACATGTGCAATGTGTGTTTTGATGCATATATTGCTAGTTAAAAAGCTCTGTTCTTGTTTGCTTGCTTGTGTTTTGGAATGCTATATATGTTGTTTAATAGTTGTATAAGTGAGTGAGTAAAATTTTTTTGTATGTTAATAACAATAGCAAATGTGTGGTGGTGTTTTTTATTGGTGTTTCTTTTGTTTTTGCAGTAGTTGTGTATGCATATCTGTCTCTGAACTGTATTATTTGTGTGTGAGCCTGTGTATTTTCATTGTAGGAAGTCAGTAGATTGGATACGTAAATTGTAAATGCCCTTATGCGTGTGGTGTATTAAGGGTGTTTTTGGATGTCTGTCATTGTAGATAAGCATGTTTAGCAGGAATCACAGTTTTACTGGATATGAAAGGGTGTGATTATTGTGTGCAAAATAAATGCTTGGGGAGGTTCAAAACAGTTATTATATTCAGTACTTAGCTTGATGTTTTTTTTATTCGGATTAATGGTAATGTTTGCGATTGATAGGTGTGTACAGTTGGCAGATGTGAATTACAAGGCTTTGTTGATTTATATTGAGTGGGTTTTTTTCTCCCCTGCTTTTTGACCCTGTGTATGCTGAAAATAATTGTTATAGTCGGTGATACGTGCTGCTCAATCTATTCGCAGTTATCTGTATGCCACGTTTGCGGTAATATATGCCATTACGATTTAGATATGAATGCAGATGGATATTTCCAGATAATGGCAACCGAAAGTGACTAATGTATAGTATATGCGATAACTGAATTAATGTGTATTGCAGGGTTGTTTTTGCGATAAAATGCTGTTTGTGCAATGTGGCATGATAATTATGGCTGGCAAATTTAGTGTGCGTGCTGGCAATTTTTTTTGTTTTCTTTTGTTTTGGGATCAGTAAAATATACATGTTTAAAGGTGATGCACTTGTTACCAATGCATTTATATATAATTTTATAGTGAATATTTTGATTGAGTTTAATATAAAACAATATTTATGTGGATAATGATTAAATTCGCAAGCTGCATTGATCTGGCGTACGTTTGCGCATTGAATACTTTTTATAAAACAGGCTAAAAGTCGCTGCATTAAAAAAAATTGTCGCAAATACATGTTATAAACTGAGATAATGCATTGTGTGTGATGATCATTGTTTATATGCAGTCTCCAAACATTTGCTGGTAACAAGTAGTCATAACATGGTTAGATAGAGAGTGCACTGCCATGCGTCAGATCATGGGTTCAAGCCTCAGTTAAAACTCACGATTTTTTCTGCGCAGTATATGTAAGGCATAGTACATAATTCGACAGTAATAGATAGAGATGTAGAAAAGGGTGTTAGAGTAACAGGAGGGTGAATGTAAGAATGGCAACAGCAGAAAGATGGGGGGTAAGGGAGTCAAAAAAGGATAGGCACGGTTTCGAAAATTGCATAAGAACTGATTTCCAAAACCTTTTTGAACCCCAAAAATCCAAGCCCCTGTTTAATTTATCATCCCCCAAAAAACATTGATCCCCTTTTTAAATGTGTGTAGCTCTCACTTCCCGTGATGCGTGGCGTGATCAAATTGCGTGGCAATCAAAGTCAAATCTTACCCTTAATCCTTTAACTGCTGAGAATGCACTGGTTATCATTCTCCAGTATATTGTTAACTTTATCATTATATTTCAAGAATTACTGAAACAATCTCATTACTGAATTGCAAAAAAAATACTTAATGGTCAAAGGAGGCCAATAATATTTTTGCAATTATTGCATAATTTAACAATTAATGAAGAATTTAATTGAGGTCATTATCTAATACATTCAACTAAAATTTTACTCATATTTTAATATATAAAATAAATTATCAATTTTCATAAAGAATTATATTACACTTTTCATAAAATAATATTATACTTAATTAGATCATATCATACCATTTTCAGAAGAAAATATCAATGCATTATCTTTGGAAAGACAACCTTGTCTTGAATAACCATTTTGGGTCAAAAACCAACTTTCAATTTGTATAGGTGAAAAATTATCTTGAAATCCATCTGGATTAGTATTGCTTATTAATATTAATATATTATCTAAAGCCCATTCAGCTCTTGGAGGATCTAGAAGGAAAAAAATATCTTCATTCAATCTTATAAAAAATACTATACTCAGAATTTTAAAACAATTCATTTAAAATATTTATTATAGGTATTCTATAATGGTTTAAAATAATAAATTAATACCTATACTAACACTTTTAAAAGAGAAAGTTTAAGTATATTAAATGTAAGCAACTTGACCAAAAATGGTCCATCCATATACAAGTATAAGTATCCCTCCTATAACATGATAGATAGGTTCCTAAAAAACACCATATTGTGTGAAACCATGTTATATGAGACCTGGAGCCAATACAAAAAGGAGAGTTACATTCCAAAAACAATTAAAGCAAATAACTTTCTTCAATTCCACATAAGAAACTTAATTTTTATTAAGAATATTAATAACAAAAACATAAAGAAAAAATATATATATGTAAGACTCTAAAACAATAATATATGTAAAACAAAAGGAAAGAAAAAGTATACAGCCTATATAACATTTATTTAATAATTATATCTTCCTTACCACTGTTTTGTTAAAATGAGAATGTTTTTTCTTTAACAATATCAACTTCACTTTTTGAACTTTTTTATGTATTTAAAGTTTGTGTATCTTCTGTTGTCTTTACAAAATCTGTAATCTAACCTGCTACAAAAAAAATCGTCTCTTAACATATCTCAAAAAAATTTATGAATAAAAAGTTTTTCTTCTCTTTCACATTCATTTATTGAAGAATAAAAACTTATTTTTTATCCAAGAATTGAACATTTGGACAAAATACTCAATGGTCCACCAATTAAATCAATTTCAAAATTAATTCAATTAACTCAATTTCAAATTGAAATCAAAAATAGACTGCACATCATCTCTCTCACAGCAAATTAGTGAAATTGCATTTATGACTAATTTTAGCAAAGTATTTCCCAATGATTGCATTTTGTGTGTGTATTGGATGTCTCTAGTATGGATTTGCAAAAATTAATGAAAATATTTTATGTTGTAGAAGAGTAAACATAATTTTCCAAATGTGTTAAGTAAAAACCGTGTTATATTATGGTTTCCGCAATTTTCAAATCGTGTTAGAGCAAAACTGTGTAATAGGAGTAACCTATAACATAGTTTCGCTCGAAACTGTGTTATAGGTTACTCCTATAATATGGTTCAGTTTTCCTTTCAGCAAAACCTGTATATTCTTTTACTACCTTATATAAATTTGTCCAATGTATGCACTCAGTACTGGCTCTAGAGCTTTTAGTATCCTGAGCAAAAATTTTTGTTTCACCTCCTCAAGTCTTCAGTTTTGAAAAATAAATTCATAAAAATATCAGTAAAATGTATAATAAAAATTTATGAAACTGACAAGAGAGATTACATTACTAAATTTTCAATGTTCTCATATAAAAATATAAAAGATAACAAATAATAAATAATTCAACAAAAATAATCAAAGTCAAAATTATAAAAAAGATAAATTAACAATTTTGTAAAAAACTAAGGTTATTTAGTTACATTTGTGTTTAAGTTTATCATCATCACTCATTTCATTGCAATAAAAGGCAATAAAGAAATAATGAACTGTAGAAGATATTTACAATTACAGAAATGATATCAATGATATTTGAATTCTGGAGAAGTCAACATATGTATTTTTAACAAAACCAAATACGACATACATAAAGTACATAAAACTGCAAACAGTACACATCTCATCACTTTATCAACTCATAATAAGCTCTGAATTGTTGTGTACTAGTTGCAATGTAAATGCTTACTTAAATATTATTATTTTTCTGTTATCGTTTTGTCTGTGGTCTATCAATTTATTGTGTATCAGATATTGTGTATAATAAATTCTTTGAACCTATATATCTTTATTACCATTGATTATACTATTTATTGCATTGTTGCATGAATTCTTGTCCTCTGGCCAATGGCACTAAGTGGACACCTAGGCTGCTCACTGTTTAAATTTATGTGTAAAAAATAATTGTGTCTTACTACAATAATAATAATAACAAAATGCAAAATGTGCCAGCCCCTTGAGTAGCACTCCACTCAATCGTATGTTGAGCCAGTCCTGTATGCACTTTTTTCATTCATTTCATTTTGTTCCACAAATGTAAAGACATACAAAGCTATAAATAGGAAATTTTATTATATCCAGAAACATTTTCAGCCTTAATGTAAATCTATCTTAATTGCTTATCTAATCAGCTGGGATAAATCTATAGAAATAAAGTGTTTTGGTAGATAAGACAAATAATGATATTTCCAACAATGAGATGATTCACAAATATATGCAGACAAAATTCAAACATATCCTGTTACTAAAATGCAAAGACATATAAAGGAAGGGGTTCTGTTCTAATTTTGTGTTTTTGCATTTTAGTAACAGGATGTGTTTGAATTTTGTCTGCATATATTTGTGAATCATCTCATTGCTGGAAATATCATTATTTGTTTTATCTATCAAAAACTAAAAAAGCTAAGGGCATAATAATTATCATTGGCTATAATGAAAACACTATAGACAGACATGCTATTATAAATAAAAAATTCTGTACTTTTTCTTTTTGATCTGTTATTTCTTTGTATTCTATTTAAAATAACATGTAATATTTTATAATCTACATCCTTTGCCAATTTTATAAAATAAAAAATATAAATATATATCATATGCATGTTTTAAGAAAATAACTTATATTTCATCTATGTTAACTCTATATGTTTAAATAAACTTAGCTGTATAGTTTATGATATTTGCCACAGTTAAAACTCTTTATTACATTTTTATTTATTTTTAATTAAAAATGTTCTAATGTGAATGAAAGATGCTTAGAATTCTCAATAATGATATTATCATTTACATAAGATATTTTAATGATTCAGTTATTAGCTTAAAAGTTTTGTAATATTTAAATTAATGTAAAATAACTATTGTTCAACAAAGTTTTATATTGATATATTAATTACTAATTATTCTGTATTACATTTTCATTATTATTAACAAATATAGAACTATTTCAATACCACACTGATTTACCAATTTACTTATGTAATTTTTCCTTACTTTAATTAATGGAAATATAGAGATGAAAAATTATTCAAATTTTATTGTAAATCTTGAATAAAAATATTATAAAACAAAATTTATTTAAAATATCAAAGAACACAAAAAATAAAGTGCTTTGTATTTAAACTTCTGAAGTAAAAGTCAATGTTCTGTATCAGAAATCTAACACATTTTGTTTATAATTCTAACTTGCTAAATATTTATTAAATTTTCAATGCTTTTTTTGCTGTACTGTTTGAGTTTCCATATATTATTAAATGCAATTTTAAATTATGACTGGTATTTATTAAAAATAATTTTATTTGCTTAAACAAATTAGAGTGACTGAATTTTCCTGACTGATAAATACACACTTCATAAATAATGTGGAGTATAAAATTTCCACTGTTTAATAAATGTTGAAATAATATTTAAATTATTTTATTTCATATTTAATGTTTATATATCATGAAATGTTATTTTTTAATACTTTTGTACAAATATTTTGTGCTGTTATCTAAAACAAAAAACACAGTTACAGATTGCAGTATTAGAGATTGCTGTATAATGTAGACATGGCAATCTTCAATATTTCCAATCAAGTTTGTATGAATTTTGATGACTTCATAAATAAGTAAATATTGATGATTAAACCTTTCAAATTCAAACTTAAACACACTGCTTATCTTCTGTTATAAACGGTAATAGAAATCAAAAGTACTAACAGCAGTAAATAAATAAAACAGAATTTTATTCCTATAACAAGAACGTTTTTGATATACTCCCTGTATATCGAAAACGTTCTTGTTATAGGAATAAAATTCTGTTTTATTTATTTACTGCTGTTAGTGCTTTATTGTTCTATTACCGTTTATATTGATGATTATTATGCATTTATCTGAGATGCAAGATATGTGTTTTGTATTATCATTTCTGCTGAATGCATTTCCCATTTCATTAATTGCATCAAAATTTGAACTTTTTATTTTAATTTCACTTTTTATTTTTTGTCTTGTTATATGAATATCTGGTAATATTTTGAATAATGACTGTTGCCAAAAAAATTTCATTTTTCCAACTAACATAGTGATGATTTATTTCTTCAAATTAGGCAATGAAAAATTTGATTCAATATAAATCACAAAATGCATTCCAATAATAAACATTTATATTTTGTTTCATGTATTAAAAAATGAATTATTTATTACAATGAAATATAAAAACAAAATTACAATATCACATATACTGTATTGTATGGCAGGAGTCACTAAAGTGGGATACATAATATATTTTCAGTTTAGTGTGCATGTTTTACCTGTCATAATTTATGTCTGTTATAAGTGATGATATTTTCTTTTGCTGATAAAGGAGTGCATGATTACAAATATCTATTGACTACTGTTATTTGGGGTCAGCCATTTTATATCCCTATCTATCAGTATATTAAATAAATATAAATTTATCAAACTAACAAGAAGAAGAAAAAAAATCTATAAAAATGTGGAGAGGAATTTAAATTAAATGCTTTGTATATGTTAGGAAATCTTTTGCTTATTTCAGGAATGTGTTAATTAATGTTAACTAATCCAAAATATCTTCCTTTTGAATGTGAACCATTTATTTATTTAGTTATTGTAATTTTTAAACATTTTAGTAGATTTTAACATTAAAGCCCCAAATTTGAATAGACTTCTTATTTGACAAATAAGCATTTGATAAAAATGATCTCATACTATGTATATATATATATATACATAGAGCCCAAATTAAAAAATGACCCTAAGAACTTTTGCTTAGAATTGCCTTCTCTACATGTTCTTTCAATTTTTCCCCAACCTTCTGAATCATCTTGTATATTTTTGCTGAACTTATTAATAAAAATTTGGTTTGATCCCTATAAATCTCTTTAAATAGTAAAAGTTAGAAGTTTAGTATTAGTAAAAGTAAAATTAGTAAAAGTTTTAGAATATCTAATCTGTACATTTGGAAATAAATTTAATTGATACAAAAATATCCATGATTTTAAAAAATCATACCTCTAGCACTCTTTCCTAATGGTTGCCACCATCTGAAAGAAGTTCCTTTTGTCCTTGCTTCCCATGGAAGATCTAATGCTACAGAAACAGCTCTTGTACTAAATAACTTATAATCAATTTCTCTTATTAAATTCCATGTTAATCCATGATTATTTGAATATTCCACAAAAACATTTTCATTTCTTCGTTGTGGTCTATGACAAGTTGGGATATTTTTTGTATCACCAAGTCTAATAACAAATTGGAGACTCCTAAAACATTAATAAAAAAATCATCATTTAATATTTGAATCTTAATCTTTCGTATTTATTAAATGAAATAATATTTTCAAAATATATTTTCCTAGAAAGCTAAATTATCACTAAGAGATGAACTTATACCATCAATTCCTATCAGGACAAGAAAAAATAAATTTTTTAATACAGTAAGAACATAAGATGCTTATTTACAAACATTTATATACATTGCATTTATCAAAGTGGCATAACTGAATATTGACGGTACAAAATTTGAAAATAAAAATCATATATTCCTATTTTATTTAAAAAAATTCTCTCTTGTTGTTCCTAATGGAGACTGATGGTTTGATTTCATTTTGTAATGTCAACTTATTTATTTAAAGAACCATTTCCAAGATCATCTATACTTTATTAGGTTTATATACATTAGTAAATCTAGAAAAAGCTTTATTATAACAATAAAAATGTTTTACTAATCAAAACAAAAACGTTTTCAGTATTCAAGATACCATCCTTAGTTAACAGAATATAGAACAAAAGAACTACAAATAATTTAAAAAAAAATTATTTGTAGTTCTTTTGTTCTATATTCTGTTTTACTAATGTAAAGCACTTCTGCATTAGGCTTCTTTTCAGTTATATTCTCTCATACATGAAATTTGAATTGTTCACTTGCAAAGTTTAAGAGAATATAACTGAAATGTAGTTTAGATTTTTGAATATTATTAAAAATAGTAAACGAAGCTATAATAAACTGCTTATCTTACTGTTTTCAAGATCAATGTTCATAAAATAGCACTTAAAGCAGTATGTACGTATAAAACTTTATTATACAAAAACGTTTTCGATACAACACGTATCCTCTTCAGTTGTACAAACAGTTATAAAATAAAAGAACACATTGGTTCTAGAACAAAATTCAAAATTCAAAAATGGTTACTAAGTTTACAGAAAAAATAAAATAAATACTGAAAAATAAATAGTTAGATAACAAAATATTAGAGCAAAACGTTATTAACACGAGAATGCAAAATTAAATAGTTAAAAGTTCTTTTTAATGGCATACCGCCAAGCTGCACTAACTCCCTCTGCTTGTTTAATATTAATAACCCCATCCATTTTGCTATGCTTAATTATTTGCAATTTCTCCATAAGAGGTAAATCCCTGCGGTTTAGTATGCTCTTCACTATCTTGGCACCCTGCCAGAGGTCCTCCGCATTCTTTTCAAACACTCTTTGTGCCAAGGCAGTACAAAGATTCCCTCTGCGGATGCTGTCTTTATGCTCCCTTATTCTATGTTTAAAATTACGAGCAGTGGCCCCAATGTATGTTTCTAACTGGTTATCCTCTAGATTTTTTAGAGGAATTTTATAAACACCCGTTTTAAATTCATCATGTCTTTTAGATTTATCATTACGTATAATATCAAATATCGTAGGGGCCATGCGGAATGTACTAGCCTTGTTAGCAGATCTTAATGACAACTTAACCGCTTTATTATTGTGTAGCCAGTACGGTATAGGGTAACAGGGGGTCAAGTCTAAAACGCGCTCATTGGGTGCGGACGTTTGTGGTTGTCCAGAGGGGATGTTTTTCTTTAGGAACTTCTCTCTCGCTTTTACATACAATTTCCACAAAAACCCAGTAGCGTAGCCATGCTTTCTACCTAGGTTAAAGATCCTGTCTAACTCTACTTTCTGCAGAAACCTGTCACTGCAGTGTGTTAAACACCTGTTAAAATAAAAATTAAAAGCCGACTTTTTGAAGGACCAAGAGTCAAATGACCATCTCAGTATAACGAGAGGAGGGGCAGAGGGTTTAACATAGACAGTAGTGCTAAACCTATCAGGACCCACTAAGATTTTAATGTCTAGGAAATTAACTTCCGTCTGGCTAGTTTGTGTAAGGTTAAGCTTAAGCCCATATTCTGCCCTAGTAAAGTGTTGTACAAGGTTGCTGGCGATGTTGTCCTGTTTCCAGGCTATAAAAAGATCATCAACGTACCTGGAGTAAAGCAGGATTTCATTAAACAGGCTCTGGCTTATCTGCATTTCGACCTCCCTTATTACCAACTCCGCTAAAATCCCATCCATGGGGCTCCCTATAGGGACCCCTTGGTGCTGCTTGTAAAAAATACCTTCAACCTCAAAATATGACTCGTGACAAACTAGGTAAGCAATCTCTCTCAGGAGGGCTGGGTCTCAGTTGTCTGCTGGGGCGTGCTGGATTAAAAATCTGTAAAATACAAGGCAGGTAGCCTGCAAGTTAAGAGAGGGATATAAAGTCTCAAAGTCTAAAACTGTCATATAGCTGCTGTGTGTAGGGTGTATTAAGTCTCAAAGTCTAAAACTGTCATATAGCTGCTGTGTGTAGGGTGTATTAACTTTAATCTCTCCAAAAAATTATCGGAGGAGGACACAGCTTAGGGGTACGAAGCCAGATGAGCGTTACACCATTTTGCAAGATGTTTTTCAATATGATACGTTGGGGAACATAATTTTTCGACAATGGGCTGGGCCATGGGAGGGTCTTTATGCGTTTTAATAAATGAGAAAATCCTAGGACATGCTGGGTTAACGATCTTATGTCTATTAACAAAAGGGGGCAAGGCACAACGCTAGAGAAGTCTATTAACTTTAGAGACCAGTGTGTCAGTCGGGTCTTTATTCAGTGCTTCTGCCTTAGAGTCCCGGATATAGTTTAAATATAGTTATAATAAAGTTTTATACATACATACTGCTTTAAGTGCTATTTTATGAACATTGATCTTGAAAATTATTAAAAATATTTTATTTTGTGACAGAAATATGTGCAAAGTAAATTTATTTCATAATCTTCCAAGATGTTCATCATATTAAAATGCTAAAACTAAATAAATAAAATAAAATTTTTCTGATTAAAATAAAAATCTATTTCCTATACATAATTCTTGAAAATAATTTATTTTTAATAAACAAAAGAGAAAAATGAATGATCATAAATTAATTTTTGTTTTCCATTTTCAAATGATAACTGAAAAAAAAAATTAAATTTCACACTAAGGAAAGCATTCTTTCCTTAGTGTCTCATTAGTAGATTTTTTTCTTAGTGTGAAATTTTTAGTATTTTACTTTACTCTTCTCTATTATACTTATCTATAAGATAGCTGATTATTCAACTTTGTTAATTAACCTGAACAATAATAAGTCTTTTTAAATTTCAGAAATAAAATGATTAATTGAAATTGTGGCAGATTTATTTGTAGAATAATATTTTTTAAATTAGCAAATGGATAGTAAATAAATTATTAGAAAAGTTCTAAATCAGAAAACAATAACAAACACTATATTAATGCATTTTCAATCTTACATTGCTATCTGTTCAGCAAATGTTTAAACTACTTATTAATACAGTATCATAAATAAAATAAATTTTAATTAAAAAGTAAAGTGAAATTAAAGAATGTTTCTAATATTACTAGCATTATGGCAGGAAAATAAAATATATACACAAAAACGTAAATAAATAAAGAATTAATCAAAAGGAAGAAGTGCTTTGATTTATTTTAAAATCATCTTCAGCTTCCATTAACAAAATAATAAACTGGATTCTAAAGAACGTACATAAAAATTTAAAGTTGGTTACTATGGTAATGTATTAATTACAAAAGTATATTAATCAATAATAAGAATAAATACATAAATAAATTTATAAATATATGCACAAATTTAATATTACATAAATAATATAAATACTGATATTCATTAAATTAATAATCGAATAATTAACGAGAGCGACTTGTATGAAAGATGTTAATTTCGTTTACTGCACCACTTCCAAGTGTTGTTAATAATAGCAGAATCAACTTTATTAATCGGTCTAGGTTTAGCATCCCTGTTATTAAATATTGTTAGAGTTTCAGCAACCCTACCTTTTTTAGGATCTTCTTCTTTAATTAATAGTTTTCCCTTGTTCCAGTTTATTGCTAAGTCACTACTCATGGCTTTTTGGGCTAAGGTTGTTGAGGTTTTTTTTTCTTTCTTTTGTATGGTAAGCTTGGTGGCTAAATTTTGATA
>AYEL01044629.1:0-67096 GCA_000484575.1 Olivierus martensii
ATAAAGTTTGATATTTTAAGAATTATGCGAATTCTGTATACAGTGGTATCTTGGTTAAGGACTTCCTCGGATAACGACGTACTTGGTTAACGACGAGTGGCTGTAAGAAAAATGCCTTGGTTAACGACTCCCTATTATGTGAGCTTCCGACAAAATAGAAAACAGCTCGTCATCGCTTCACGTGATTCTTTACTCAGTTGTTAAACGTTATTTTTTTTTATCACAATCAATTCAAATCTGACAACATCATTATTAAAATTAATAAAATTATAATTATATGGATGATGTATCTATTCTTTCAATTTTCTATTCTTCAACTTTTTTAGATTTTATGCAAATTAATATAATCAACATCGAATTTAATATAAAATTAATATTTTTTTAATATTATAACAAATATAAAAAACAATAAATGCAATATAATAATTTTTTTAAATATTTTCATAATCTGAAACAAGCCGTTTAGTCGTGAATTGCTACTGTCTCCATTTTTAGATCAGTACATCGCATAAATATACCACATGAATGTGTTCTTTGTCGAAGCGGTCTCCACAGATCACATGGAGAAGAGGTCTAAATACTTCGAACAGGTCTGAATATGGCGGAACTTCCGGTGAACTGATCAAAATCTGTCTACGAAGTATTCTTTACCGGCACTTCGAAAACGTCCTGTGTGTGAATCAGAGCTGATATCCAACTAATACATCGTATGAATATTGCAACTACTCTCCTATCAGTTATTAATCGATAATAATATTAATTATGAAATCGGTAAAATTAATATAAATTCCACTATAAATTGATAATAGGCTCTTGTATTCACAACTAAGATGTACTGACATTGTTTACGTAAAGCCAATTAGCAGCGTTAGATATTCCTTAGCGAAAATTATTTTTTAAGAGTACAGTTTTAGTATTAAAGTAATTAATGATATTTAAATCTTCTAGAATATGTTACTGTATTGAATGTTAAATAATATTAATATGAGCCATGTATGTAGTTAATCATATATTTTATCAATACCTGTGTCTTTTAACCGGTGAGATCGCTACACGATTTAAATTTTTTGTGTTTGATAATGAACGAATGGTTATGATTGAAGTCCTTAAAGTGTAATAATGATATTCTTGACTATTGTCTAATGTAAATGACTTAGTATTTTCATAAATAAATCCTTTGAATTCTTAAAATTGCTTAGACTTTAAATGAATGCGGAAGTAGTTGTCGTCAACGATCCTTTAACTTCTGCAAAAAGAAAATTCGAAATTCTCCGTTAAATCTGTATACAGTGGTAAGTTGAATGCTGTTAAGAGGAAAATGGACCTTGCCATTTCTTGTTTCTTGGATATTAGACGACTCATAAGAGATATAAGATGTGTTATTTTTAAAATAGCGTTTCAATTGAAAACATAACTGTTTAAATATTTCTAAAATATACATAAGATGTGTTATTATTTTTAAAATAGCGTTTCAATTGAAAACATAACTGTTTAAATATTTCTAAAATATACATCACAAATAGTACATTTAGATTGAAAAGTAAAATTTAACAGTCATCTACTTTTAATAATCGATTTTAGGCTTTCAACATTGACAGAATAATTTTAGTTAAGTTTTCTTAGTTCATTTCTTGTAAATAGAAATCTGATAAATGGTAAAGTAGTTGAACCGATTCGGTAAATTGCCCAAAATAGTAACTAACAGTGCTATTTTGGGTTTACAACTATATACTCACTATCGTTGTACATTAATTGCAAATAAAAATGCACTTGATGAATCAAGTGCATCAAGTGCATTTTTATTTGCAAGTAATTACAAGTGACATCGATTTCTTCGATTTCATAAGATTTTTTAAGCCAATAAGGATAACGTGAAGATTTTATTAATAATGTATTTTTAAGAAACAACATTTACAGAAATGGCCTATCAAAATGGAAGCACAGATCAACCGATTAATAACCAGCGACTTTACATTTAATGATTGTTAAGTGCCCAAAATATATGCTAACTTTCTAATAACTTGCCTGTAGTTATTAGAAAGTTGTTAATTGATGTTACGTAGTTATTGACTTAACGATGTGAATTTACTGCATTGCCAACATTTTACCGTCTACTACACTAATTCTGTTGTAAATATAAATTACAATTTTCAAAGACAAATTATTTATTTTCACGCATTTACAGTGCGATAAATTTATTTAAAACTGGAAAAGACTTCACAATATTTTAAAATAAGTTTATTCATAGCTGATTTAAAAAGTATACAAATCAATCCGATAAAAAATGTTTTCATTGAAATAAAAGCAAGTGCCGATTGATAGTCTAGAAAGAATCGTCATTGGAATAATAGTATTACAACTCATTCTTCAGCAATATCTATAACACTAAATATGTAATAAACGATCAAATCTAAACACCATATATGAATCATGACTGATGAAATATTGTATGGGTCCATAAAATAACTGAATTCATTCGGCTTGTAAAGGAGAGTACTGAAAAACAAAAAATAGAATTAAAAATTTATTCTATGCATTTTTTTATAGAAAATTTAAATTTCTTCTTTAATACCCCACAACTATGAGGCTATATCAACTTTAATTAAAGAATTGCCTTAAAGAACTGCTAAAGATAACTTACAATATATATTTTATGATGATTAAATACGAGTGAAGTATAGATATGAAAATCAACATTATAAGGAAAACATGTTTTGCATATCTCTCTCTCAACGGCAAAGAATGTGTTTTAATAAAAAACCATGGAAGGTAAAAAAACATTAATCCTGCTATTAAAACCTGAAAAAGATTTAAATAAATATTCATGAAATTACATATAGATATACAATATAATTTTTGAAACGGTGCCTTGAAATTTTAAAAAGACTTAAATGAATTTACAAACAGCAATAATCAAAATATATTAAAATAACACTTCATCTCTTAAATTGCAAAACATATTCTTATAGAGAAGATTTAAAAATACTATTAATAATAAATTTTTATATTAAAATTCATTTATAATTATACTATTAATATTTATTTTTACAGTATTTAATTTACCTCAGATGGAGGAATCTTAAACCAATGGCATGTGAAAAATATTATAAGTTTAAATAGGTACACAGTATGTTCATTTATAAAATTCATTTTACTTTAATAAAAAAAAGATATTGCTGAAATTAAAAATACAAAATATTTAATTATTCTAAAATTATTATTAAAAACGTGACGAAGATTCTGGCTTTTCTCTTTTATACTCTTGAAGAGTATTCTTATGCAAAGATGATGTTGAATTTCTGAGTGAAAAATATAATTTAATCATAATCGTTTTCGAAAATCATTTAATTCATGCAAATAAATATGTGATCAAATTTATACTTGAAACAGTTACGTTTATACTGATGAATCTTTTTATTTAATATTAAAACCAGTAATAAATTTACATATACAAATGTAGTAATAAGCAAAAGATGGAGTTAATTAAGTTATTTAATGCGATTGTAATGCTAAAAATTCAAGAATTTTGTCTGTCATTGATAAAAATTCATAACAACTGAATAATATATCATTACATAATATAATTAAGAAGAAAACATTTTATATTTTTATTAGAAAAAAATTAATATTTATGATGCGTTTATTTTTCGTGGATTTTATTTAAAAATTTATTACGGCTCTAAATATCAGTTTCATATTAAAAAAAGCAATTTTAGTTGAAAATTTAGCGGAAATATTAACGAAATTTCTTATATCAGAATATTTTAAATATCTGTTTCTTAATAGATGACGCCACTATACGTTGTTTAAAGTAATAAGTGGCGGTGTAAAAGGTCTTATCTTAGTTTGTCTGTTATACGAAACTGCTGGAATTGGAGATCTGAGATTGCTGGACTAAACCAGCATCCAATGGATAAATCTTTCAAGATATGGGACCTGTATCGAAACTTTACAAGATTTGAAAGCGACCACATCGTCAATTGGGCCGACAAATATTTTTATAATATTTTGTGGGACACTAAAATCTAATCCATTAATTAAAATATAATTGGCTGGATTGGCTTCAGCTTTCATCCAGAGGACCCGGGTTCGATTCCGACATCTCTGGAAAAATTACTCATGGAGGCACGTCCTCTATAATATGCCTGATCAATTGCAAGGGTATTTACAGTCTATGACAGGACTCGTTTCTACACACTATTTTATGAATAATTTTAGAATGATTTCATTTTCAAGATAGCGGAAAGTAGAGTCGTCGTTTTGATAAAAAAGAAATAATGATTCGAATGAACTTTATGTGCTCGATAATACCAAAGTCTCACTCAAATTGTGCGTATTTCTAACGACTGTTTATTAATTTAAATCGAGGTCATTTTAGGTCCAAATATAAAATTCTGACAAGTCTCTTCAACTAAGCAATTAAGTAAGCGGAAGAGAGACTTGCCGAAATTAAATTCTTTATATAAATATTCTAAGGAATTGAATCGTTATTCAATTCTGGATTTCCGGACGGAATGTTGAAGCATATGAAATTTTTTATTCCTGTGTGGAATTTATGCCACTTTATAACTGGAAGTTCTAAGTAAGCTGAATTTCATTGCCCACTGGCTGACAAACTTGATGGGGTTAACTCTAAACTGAATGATAGAATTCAAACCGTCTTGGAATTATCCTGAAAATCTGTAGAATTAATAGAATCTGTAAGACGAACCTGCATTCTCCAGGTGGAAATATATCATGCAACCACACAGCCATCAGTCGACTCAGGTGATGGTGCGTTGACACATAGTAAAAAGAATAACCTTAATTAAGAAGAAGTTGACCTTAATAAGTTCTAAGCCGCGTTCCATTTTTTAGATACTAATCGGGGGGCTATTCAAGTGCTACCTAGTGTTGTGCACAATAGACCATTGTTGGTCGCGGTTCTTGGACTGTACAGGCTCATCCCTTTTATCTACTACTACTGCTACCTAGTGTTGCCAATTAATTCTGAAGGATTGGTCATCAGAGAAAGAAGGAACCGGTCTAGGATCTCTTCTAAAATATAGTTATGAAATTTTGTAATTTATTCTGATCCTCCCTGTAATAAGCAAGTACAACCACACCATCCATCCAATCACAGTGGGAGTCGAATGTTTAGTCTATTTGTTCTAATATATTGTGACCAGAGCTAATTGTCACAAACAGATAGGGTAGAAAAATAATTATGCGACAATTATATAATTTAGTTATATGGTATATAACAGGAGTGGCCAACTTGTTTGTCATTAAGATCGACTTTATATGTTAACAATGAGTTCGCGATCTACCTTTGAAATTCTTCGTTTGATGATGAGAGTAGATAGGAGCTAAAACGATCTATCTTCGAAATTCTTCGTTTGATGGTGAAGTAGAGATAGGAGCCAAAACCACATATCCCAAAAACGATATTAGCCCAAAACGAGATACCCAACAGCGGCGACAGTTTTTTTTTTTATTATTTTACTCATAAATCTAAAACAAAATACTTCACTTCAACTCTCACAACTGTCAATTCATAGGCGCCATGTTGTCATCGTCAGTAAATTTAGAATTTTATCTAGTGCTCTGCTGCTACCGGCTATTCTGTTTTGGGCCATACTCAGCAATAATGAAATTTTGGCTTTAGTTGTCTAGAGAAGGCACTACGCAGTAAGAGAGACGTCCGATAACTTACAAAGATCGACTACAAATCGTTTTTTGGCTTTAGTTTGTCTAAAGGAGGCACTATATAGTAACAGAGTCATCCAATAACTTACGAAGATCGACTACAAATCGTCCCGCGATCGATTTATTGGCAACCACTGGTATATAATGTACGGATTTTCTTCTTCATAAGTTCATAAGTAATTCATAAGCTCAATATCAGAGGCAGCAACTATAAGCTATCCTAATTTATTATTATTTTTTACTCTTTTTTTAAATTGCATTTAAATGCCGTACATATTATATTTTAAAAAATATTGTGTAGTGCGAAATAAAAATCAACTAATGAACTATATATTATAGATTTTTATTGATATGAAATTCTCATTCAATATAAAACTTATACGTCAAAGAATATTATTTCTTTCGCGGTTTTTTGTTTCAATTTTAGAACATAGTCCACGAACAGTACTTTTTAGACATTCGTATAGTTTAATAGCTTTTACAGGTATTAATTTTTCTAATATTTGATAATATATAGATCAGGTTATATTACAATTAAAATACGTATACATTTTGATGATCATAATAATCATAGATATTCATAAACAAACTTAGGCTTCATATAAATTTTCGGACTCACGAATGACGATCTTTTGAAAATAAAACATGATCAATAATATT
Source organism: Olivierus martensii (assembly GCA_000484575.1). Classification (NCBI taxonomy): domain Eukaryota; kingdom Metazoa; phylum Arthropoda; class Arachnida; order Scorpiones; family Buthidae; genus Olivierus; species Olivierus martensii. The sequence goes on from AYEL01044629.1 coordinate 6,349, forward strand.
TAAGGCTGCTGCATGGATTACCACAGTTGTAAAGCCAAAAGGATCCAAGTAATGGTTTACGTTAGGCTGATAGATGAATGTACTACATAAAAAATTAATAAGTTTATTGCTTTTTATTAAAGTAAGAAAGCTAAGCATAATCTAAAAGAAAAAGTATTCAAATGAAGTACGAGTTACATATAAAAATAATGGAAGATAAAAAAAAGCAGTATTCCAGTTATTAATATTTACAAAAAATTATATTTAAGCATACAACAAATAAAAAATCTTAAAAGATTTAATATTTACTCTGTTTTAATGAAATTTTTAACATAAAAAAAAACTTATGATTTAACTTCAAAATCTGAAAAAAAATTAAAATTTAATACTATATATTTTTTCGTTTTTCCATGAAGGTTATTTGCATACTCAATGAATTCGAAATAGAAAAAGTTTGGAATGTAAAATTTTAAACAAATGTACAGCATTATAAAATTTCAGTAAATGTGTTGAAAAGGAATGGATAAATATATCCATAACGTAATATTTATCTATTAATAAAGCATAAATAATAATAAAAAAAATTATTTTTAATACCATAATCGGTGGAAACCCCAGACATTTCAATATGAAAAAGATTTTAATTTTAGTATTGAAACTAGAAGACACTCTTTCAACGCCCATTTTTTTGTTGGAAATAAAATTAAGACAATTAAAATATTAGAGAGAATTCTGACGAACGAATACCTTCTTTTATACTCTTTACTGGATTTCTATGGAAATGAGAATTATATTTTCAAACAGAAATTCTTAATAAATGTATACATTATACAGAAGAAAATATATTTTAATATCTGAAATTATATAAAAAATTATAATAAAGTTATATTTAACATCCAAATATGTAACCACTTCATATACATACAGTAAATATAAACCTCTGATTTAGTTATTTTTTTTGAATGTACATATTTGTTACTGGATAATATATTACATATATTAGAAGCATATTGTATTATATGATTATTTTTATTTTTACATTAAAAATGTTATAGATTTCTAGAAATTTTTATATTTCAATGCATGATATATTCCAATTACGCTAAGATCAAATGGTAGAAATTTAGAATTTATGGAAATCAGATATTATCATAAACTTTTATATACCCGGTAAGCTAATCATTAGTACAATGGATTCCGCTTAATTAGGACAAAATAGCTTAGTCCCGACGTATCCGAATTAAGCGGAATCCACTGTATTTCCAAATTCCCGACATTTTGGAATCCCCGAAAATCGAGAACGGGAAATCATCATGGTATCCTTTTGGCCAGATTTCTGGTATATTTCAAGTTTTCTGAAAATATAAACAATATAGTTAATGCAAACTTTATTTAACCAAACCTTATAGAATGAGTACTTACATATATCACACAATGTATTAACATTCCCATTCTCATTTAAATATTTTATTTATCAAATTAAACATTAATAGATAACAAATGTAAATATTATTCGTTTGAAAATTAAAAATATACTTCAGACAGTTTTTATTTGTCATTTTTAAAATGAAACTTTAAGAAACATAAAGCATTAATTGCCCGTTCAGACAATCTTGATCTTCGCTTTGTAAAAAATACATTTAATGCGAAAAAATTTCTTTCATTTTCTGATGTGATATTGGAATAAAATATTAGCAGTACAAGTTGTTTTTAAATAGACTGACTTACTCACCGCAGCTGAAAGTGTCAAGAACACTCACATACATCACAATCGTCAGCCGCAAACTAACTGATTGAATGTATTGTCCGTCCACGACAGCCGTGCAAGTTGTTTTTAAATAGACTGACTTACTCACCGCAGCTGAAAGAGTCAAGAACACTCACATGCATCACAATCGTCAGCCGCAAACTAACTGATTGAATGTATTGTCCGTCCACGACAGCCGCGCTTAGCTAAGGTGGATGAATCCAAACGCGAAAGGGAGAGTCGCAGTCGGTATAATGACAGGTGGGAATATTGAATTAATATTATATTAAGTTCTGTTAAATATACTATTTCCAACGTCGAAACTAATCATTTATCATTCGACATTACAATAAATTTCCATTCAACTTCAGTTATCTTGCGTTTGAAAACATCCATGTGCGAAGCTGTCATCCCTATTTTGTCACTGGACTCGTTCAGTTAGCGCAGGCGTACTTGTGTCGATGGTCGCGGCTAAGCTGGACGGACAGTAGTTGGTAGTATCGGCCGTCACTTTGTGGAAATGATTCTTTGTGGAGAATAGAAAGAGTTTGTATTTACACAGAGAAATGTTTATTTTCACAACCCATGATTTGACTACATTATCATTTTAAGGTATGCTACCAAAGATTTCCTTAGTTATTTCACTTGAAAATTATTTTGTAGTCAAATCCTGGTTGTGAAATGAAATATTTCTCTATGTAAATACAAACTGTTTTCTATTCTCCATAATCAAATGTGCTCGATTTACTAGAGCTAAAATTAGCTGGGCATGTGTTATCTGATTCTGGTGGCGTGTAATATTGTAACACGATGAAACGTAAGATAGCAATAAATAGGAAAAATCCTAAAAGATATATTGTGAGTAGTACGTATTTCCCAATGTGGGTATTATTGAGCTCTAGGAGCCGATTTTCCGACTAACTTTTCTCGGGATTCAGGAAAACGCAAAAAATTCACGAGAACGAACGGGAAGGAATTCCCTCCGTCACTAGAAGCAATATACAATATTTTAATCAAGAATACCGGCAAATTATTTTGCTAGCAGGAGCAATGGCAATCAATTTTTCATTCATCAAATTTTCGATACAAACTTTGAATAATCAAGTTTGACAAATGTACATGTATATTGCCATAACTGAACCGGAATTTCAATGATATTTCCATGGATATGACACAGAAACATTAAAACTTGTGTATTACTTCAAAGTTCAAAATGTGATCGATCTGTGCAATTTTATGCCATGATATACTCATGGCTCTAAAATTAGGATATTTCCATGGATATGACACAGAAACATTAAAATTTGTGTATTACTTCAAAATTCAAAATGTGATCGATCTGTGCAATTTTATGCCATGATATACTCATGGCTCTAAAATTAAATATTAATTCTTCGTTAAAATTATATTTCCCAATACCGAATTCCTCCTTAAAACAAGCAGTACTGGAAGGAACTAAAATTGCCTTTTGTTTTCGAATGATTGAAGCTAAAATATTTTAAATTAGTTTAAATGAATTTATAAACTTTATGGATAATAAATTGTTAATATATTTATAAAAAATTTATTTTATAATTTTGATATTAGATGAAGCTATCACTTAGTGCTATAGTTGCCACCTGGAGTCCCTAGATAGATATGAGTAGCACAAAATGACTTGCAGCCATTTTATATCCTCCTGGCGGATAGCCTGCAATACGATATTATAGAATTTTCGCAAAAAAATACTTATTATATTTCTTTTCTAATTTTTAAATACAGCAGTTGCTTACTCTGACAAACGAAGATCGTATTTGGAAAAGTCCAACTCTCTATAACAAGATATAAAATGGCCGATTTCGCGGATCTGATGGCACAAAAAATTGCGCTACTTTTTCTAACTAGGGACTCTAGTGCCACCTATTATCAATAATATAAAATAAAATATTAATAAAAATAAAAAACTATTCTATAGATTAAATCATTCTACAGGATTAAAGGATGCTACATCCAGGTAATTTTAGAAAAAGATTCAAGCATGATAAGACAATTTTAAAATTTTAATTATAAATTCATAAATGTCCGCGCAAAAAAATCTATAAATTTTAAAAAAGAATTATCATAATTTAATATTTTGATACTGAATTGATTACTCAATAATAACATTAATGATCTAAAAACATACATTTAAAACATCATAAAAATTGAACCGTCATACAGCAGTGTTAGAAAAAACGGTTTGACTAATAAATTCTAATTGAAAAAATAATTTTGAGATATAAAATTATTATAACATATTTTTGAAATTATTATTATAAGAAACAATACATTTTATTTGCTCCCAACTTAAGATTTATTGGAATTACTAGTAGTAAATCTATATAATTCAAAAATAAACAAAAATCTGTGGTTTTTTTTTTGGTGCATTTTTTATTATTTATGCTTAGATTGTTAATTATTCCTAATGCATATTAATATATAATTCAAAAATAAACAAAAATCTGTGTTTTTTTTGGTGCATTTTTTATTATTTATGCTTAGATTGTTAATTATTCCTAATGCATATTGCAAAATTAGAATAGATGGTGAAACATCTTGTTTAACTATTTTATTCCACGACACATATTCTAGAGCAGAGATGGCGAACCTTTTTAATAGTGTGTGCTCGTGTGCGCGCCGAAATCGGCTAAATTTTATACAAAAATTACTCCTCAACCAATTCGAATTTTAAAACAATATAGTACACTTCTGATTAAGTATAGAAATCGGAAAATTAATTCTTCCAGATAATCCTTAAAATATTCAAAATTTCGGAATTATATATTTAATATGAAAAAAAGTAAAATGCATACTTATATATAAATTCAACCCGAGATTATCGGGACTTTATTTTATATCAGCTCCAACCTAATGCATATTGCAAAATTAGAATAGATGGTGAAACATCTTGTTTAACTATTTTATTCCACGACACATATTCTAGAGCAGAGATGGCGAACCTTTTTAATAGTGTGTGCTCGTGTGCGCGCCGAAATCGGCTAAATTTTATACAAAAATTACTCCTCAACCAATTCGAATTTTAAAACAATATAGTACACTTCTGATTAAGTATAGAAATCGGAAAATTAATTCTTCCAGATAATCCTTAAAATATTCAAAAATCGGCTAAATTTTATGTAAAAACTACTCAACCAATTCGAATTTTAAAACAATATAGTAGACTTCTGATTAAGTATAGAAATCGGAAAATTAATTCTTCCAGATAATCCTAAAAATATTGAAAATTTCGGAATTATATATTTAATATGGAAAAAAGTAAATTGCATACTTATATATAAATTCAACCCGAGATTATCGGGACTTTATTTTATATCAGCTCCAAGTTTTGCGTGCCCAAAAAATTTTTCAGCTTGTTACTTGGAAATGAATGCCATATGTTCGTCATTCCTGTTCTAGAGAAATATATATTTTTTTTTAATAAAATAGTGCGAAACACAGAATGATGAATATTTACCTTACCACATTGTTTCCTTCTTACGTTCATGGTACACTTTATTATACTTATGTCTTAGTAGTTATATCTTCTATTATAAATGCAATAAAATATATAAGTACGACTAAAAAGCTTTTCTGAAACATTCCTTCAAAATAGAAGAAACCAGAACAGTTTGTTTCAAATTACGGACTACATATGATACCATCTCTAAATTAAGATTAGGTTAGGTTAGTCAGATTAAGCTCCATATCCTCATGGGATATTCTATATCTGGCGGCGGCAACTTATAGAGCCCATCACAGGGTGGCTAACACCCATGATGGGGTCAACAGTTTGATTGAAGGATGGGGTACAACGGGCCGGGCCTGGACCCCTCCTGAAAAACTGGAGGTGTAGGACCCGGATTTGAACCGGACCTCCAGGATGCTTTAAATTAAGATTATTAACATGTATTTGCATTAAAAAATAACTAAAACCATCTTACTCCACCGACTCATCTTTCCCCATCGTTCTGCCATTACTATAAGACGTTCTGCCATTAGTATAATGGCAGAACGCCAAGACTGAATTTCATGAAAATTTGCTAACTAACCCAAAAGTATTTATTACACAGGAAAATTTGTGTTTATCTTATAAGATTTCTTTTTTTTTTCGGAATTAATTCTGAAATCCAATCAGTCTCTTCATTTTTTCAGATATAAAATAATTACATTCTAAACTCATACATTATACATTTGTGTTTATCTTATAAGATTTCTTTTTTTTTCGGAATTAATTCTGAAATGCAATCAGTCTCTTCATTTTTTCAGATATAAAATAATTACATTCTAAACTCATACATTATCAAAATAGGAAATAATGTATTTATTCAAAAAATAAAATACATAGATTATATAAATCATTAGGGTAGATATTTATTGTAATTTGAAAAGTCTTTTTAGTTGAAGTTGACTTTTTTGTCTTGTTTTGCTCACTGTTTTGTATTGTGATGCACTAACAAGTTATATCACAATTGATTTTATATAAAATTTCTTATGAAACAATAATTCCAGGTGATCTCATACGTGCAATTCGTTCTTTAGGAATTATATAATTAAATTTCTGTTCTAATGATATCACATTCAGTTAATTTGATCAAAATCGATGTCGCCGCAGATTTCTACCATTAACTAAAAATCAAATTCTTGAGAATCTGTCATATATGTTGTCGGATCAAAAATAATGGAATAGTGTGACAATAATAATTGATGCATTTCGAATGTCGACTAATAATCATCAAATTTTAACAATAAGTTTAGCATTTTTATGCAATAGAGTAATCATCTTCGCCTGTGTATGAGTTATATGAAATAAAAACCAAATGTGCAAATAAACAAAAAATAATATAAAAATTCCATAAATCAAAAGATGGTTGAGTTTGAAACACTTTCAAATTATCTTCGCCTGTATATTAGTTATATGAAATGAAAACCAAATGTGCAAATAAAGAAAAAATAATATAAAAATTCCATAAATCAAAAGATGGTTGAGTTTGAAACACTTTCAAAGTCGGTCATGTCTTTACACATTTTCTTCTGGGTCCTTCCTAATTCAATCAATGACGAGAGAAGAGAATAAATGGCACTAATCATCTAAAAAGAAAAAATGATTATTAACGAAATTTTAAAAATATTTTTTAATATTTTAGTTAATTTTGAATATTAAATTATTTCACCCAAATAAAAAGGGATATATTTAGAGACTTCTATTTTAGTGCCAATTGCTAGCAAGCTGATTAAGAATTCTTTAAGTTTAAATAACATGTTAAATATTTGTAAATATATTTAATTACATGAGAGAAAAAGTTTTATCAGATGATGAAACTTACTCTAATAAAAAAATTTCTTTTGATATAAAAGAATCCTCCGACGGATAATCCAATTGGAGATTTTCCAAATCTTTTCATGAAATTCAGCAACTAATAAATTGTAGAATTATTATTAATATTATTATTCTATTTTACATACAATTAGAAATTAATTTCTATATTATCAAATACCTTTAATTTATATCGTATAGAAAACTCAACTGAAGAAAATATATTGCATTCGTTGAAATTTCCATAAAGCTGGAAATTCAGAAAACTAGAATAAGAAAACTCAACTGAAGAAAACTCAACTGAAGAAAATATATTGCATTCGTTGAAATTTCCATAAAGCTGGAAATTCAAATTTCATAAATTAAATGCTTAATTATTAATTAATAAAATCATAAACACAAATTAATATTATTTGAACTTACAGCAGATGTTAGACGTGATAATATAAAAGTTATAACCAGGCAGAACGAAACGGAACCTATGGATATAAATAAAATCACTGCATCCAAAACTGGATCTAAAGTAAACAGTATTGAAGCAGAAAGAGAGAAACAAGTGAAGTAAAGGGCGGAACTATAGATGAGAGCAAATAATATTTCTGCAGTTTCGTTTAGATCCATAAAGTAGAATAATAAATCGGAGTGCTGCTCAATAATTTTCTCCACATTTTGAAGTTCTCCAACGTCACTGTGCTTAATTTGTACGAAAAATTGATTCATTCGTTTCAATCTTTCTATTAGCAAAATTACCATGTTGGAAAAAATTAATATAAGAGAATATATTTGACTATGATTGTATATATTTAGTAATGTCGAGTCGATGTCACAGAAAATAATTTCAAAGATCGATGCTTTGTCAAGTGACGGATAAAGGTTTATGTCTAAGTAGATAATCACTCCCATCGTTGAAAAAAAACATAGTTCTAGAAAGTTCAGATTCATGAATATATTCTTTTTTAAAAATGTAATCTCTTCAGTATAACTGCTAACATCATTTGGAATTGGCAATTTTCTTAGTCTTAAGAATCTGAATACAATAAGCAAAAAGAGAAGCATCATTATCTGTGAAATTAGAATGAATACTCCTTTTGTTGGGTGTATATTTACTATTCCACCACAGATCGTTTCCACTCTTAATATTATTAAAGTAATTAGAATTATATTGAAGACATAAAACATTTCTATAATATTTTGGTAGAAGCTATATAAGGATTTAATCCGAGAATTTTCTTCGAAGTTTATAAAATTAATTCCGCTTATTCGACAGGCTGCAAACAGAGGACGGAAAATTTTTAAAGCGATGGAATCTTCCATATTTGTTGATTTCAGAGTACTGTCCTCAAATGCAAATATCTATTGATCACACCTCAATGTTTAGTTTTGTATAAAATTACTTAATTTCAAAATATTCCAGCTAATTTTAAATTTAACGAAGTCTTTAGTACGATCGAAGCAGCAGAGTAAAAGTATCGTATATGCTACCGATATTCGTAGTTGTTCGGATGATCGCTATTACATAAAGTTGGATACCTTATCGATTATCGATAATTCTTTATTGATTATATAATGTATAACAATAGAACAGTTAAGAACATATCAAACTTAGCCTCAAATATTAGATCATTCTATATATTTCCAAATAATTATGCTGATTATAATGAAGAGAGGGCATGCATATGTTAACTTATCTCTCAGCCTTAATTCTTTTTAATGTACTATATTGTTATATGTTATATTAAATACAATCGATTCCGCTTAATTGGGCCACCGGTTTATTGGGGCAGCCGAATTTTTGGGCCAAATCGCAAAGAACGGAAACCAAACTAATGAATAAATACATAATTTAAACGTTTAATTGGGACAGTAGTAGTAAAGGAATTTTAAATTTTTAAATATTGAAAATTCCTTTACTGCTTAAAACTTCGAATAAAAAACCAAATGTGTAAATAAAGAAAAATAATATGTAAACTAAATAACTCAAAAGATAGTTGAGTTTGAAACACTTTCAAAGTCGATCATGTCTTTACACATTTTCTTCTGGTTCCTTCCTAATTCAATCAATGACGAGAGAAGAGAATAAATGGCACTTATCATCTAGGAAAAAAAATATGTTTATCAACGAAACTTTAAAAAAAAATTATATTTTCATTAATTTTAATGTTACATTAAGCGTCCAAAATACAAAAAGATATATTTAGAAAATGTTGTTTCAACGACCATTACTGGCTAGCTGATTAAAAATTCTTTAACTTTAAATAAAATGGTGGAATATTTATAAAAATTTTAAGTACATGAAAAATTTTTTATCAGACGATGAAACTTACTCTAATAAAAAAATTTCTTTTGATATAAAAAAATCCTCCAACAGATAATCCAATTGGAGTTATTCCAAATCTTTTCATGAAATTCAATTCAGCAACTAATAAAAAAATAAAGTGGTGGAATATTTATAAATATTTTAAGTACATGAAAAATTTTTTATCAGACGATGAAACTTACCCTAATAAAAAAATTTCTTTTGATATAAAAAAATCCTCCAACGGATAATCCAATTGGAGTTATTCCAAATCTTTTCATGAAATTCAATTCAGCAACTAATAAATTGTAGAACTATTATTATTAATATTATCATTTTAGAAATAAATCGAAATTCAATCAAATATTATCAATTACCTTTAATTTATATTGAATAGAAAATTGAGAGGAAGAAAATATATTGCATTCGTTGAAATTGCCATAAAGCTGGAAGATCAGATTTTTATAAATTTAAATGCTTAATTTTTAATTATTAAATCAATAAAGAGAACTTAATATTATTTAAATTTACAGCAGATGTTAGGCGAGAAAGTATAAATGATATGATCATGCAAAACAAAATGAACCTATGGATATAAATAACATGACTGTATCCAAAACTGGACCTAAAGTGAATATTATTTAAACTTACAGCAGATGTTTGGCGAGAGAATATAAATGATATGATCATGAAAAACAAAATGAACCTATGGATATAAATAACATGACTGTATCCAAAACTGGACCTAAAGTGAACAGTATTGAGGTAGAAAAAGAGAAACAAGTGAAGTAAAGATAGAAACCATAGATGAAAGCAAATAATACTTCGGCACTCTCGTTTAAATCTACAAAGTAGAATAATAAATCAGAGTGCTGCTGAATAATCTTCTCCACATTCTGAAGTTCTCTTACATCGTGGTGCTTAATTTGTACGAAAGACTCATTGGTTCGTTTTAATCTTTCTAATAATAAAATTACCACGTTAAAAAAGATCAATATCAGAGAATATATTTGACTATGGCTGTATATGTTTAATAATGCCATATCGATGTGACAGAAAATAATTTCAAATGTCGATGCTTTTTCAAGAGACGAATAAAGATTTATGTCGAAGTAGATAACCATTCCCATCGTTGAAAAAAATATAGTTCTAGAAAGTTTAGATTCATGATTATATTCTTTTTTGAAAATGTGATGTCTTCATCGTAACTGCTAACATCGTTTGGAATTGGCAATTTTCTCAGTCTTAAAAATCTGTGTAGAATAAACATAAAGAAATCAATAATTATCACTGCAATTAAAATGAATACTCTTTTCGTTGAATGTAAATTTATCATTCCGCTGCAGATGGTTTCAATTCTTAATATTATTAAATTAAGCAGAATTATATTGAAGACATAAAACATTTCTATAATATTTTGGTAGAAGGTATATATGGGTTTAATCCGAGAATTTTCTTCGAAGTTTATAAAATTAATACCGCTTATTCGACAAGCTGCAACCAGAGGATGGATAATCCTCATCGCTATGGAATATTCCATATTTGGTGATTTCTGAGTATTGTTGGCAAATTCAAATGATTGTTGCTCACAGTTCAATGTTCAGTTTTGTTTTAAATAACTTAATTTTAAGACATTCTAGGTAATTTTAAATTTAAAGAAGCCTTTACTACGACCGAAGTAGCAGAGTAAAAATATCGCATATACTACGAGATATTTGTAGTTGTTCGGATGGTCGCTATTACATAAACTTAGCTTATTGATAGTCGATAATTCTTTATCGATTAACAATAGAACAGTTGAGAGCATTTCAAAAATAGAGTGTATATTATTAGATGCATTTATTAATATATATTTTCAGATAATCAACCGAAGTAGCAGAGTAAAAATATCGCATATACTACGATATATTTGTAGTTGTTCCGATGGTACTATTACATAAACTTAGCTTATTGATAATCGATAATTCTTTATCGATTAACAATAGAATAGTTGAGAACATTTCAAAAATAGAGTGTATATTATTAGATGCATTTATTAATATATATTTTCAGATAATTATGCTGGTTATAATTAAGAAAGGGCATAGATATATCAATTTATCTCTCAGTGTTAATTTCTTTTTATTTATTGTTATATATTATATTAAATATAATATCTTGTAGCTATATAATATAATATTTACATATAAGTAAATTTTTATATATATTTATATATTGTACATAGAAAATATGTTATAATTAATTTTCGAATATTCTTTTTAGTGTATAAGATATAGTCTGGCAGAGTCATTATTCTTAAATACAGTGAAACCCCGCTCGTGTGTTCCCGTATCGTACGACTTTCCCGCTGCTCGTGCGTTCCCGTATCATACGACTTTCCCGCTTTAAACGTCTATTTTTGAAGTCCCAACATATTCTTATACATGCAATGTAAAACTTTCCCTTTTCCTACGTTTTAATTATATAACGTTTTTATTATGACGTCATCAGAGTTCTTTTTTTTATTATGACATTATCAGAGCTTCCTTCTTCGTGTGTTTCCCCGCTCGTTCGACTTTTCGGGCCGGTCCCCGAAAAGTTTCAAAAACTCGTTCGACTTTTCGGGCCGGTCCCCGAAAAGTTTCAAAATCGGGGTCACTATAATATTAATAATATGACAATCCTAATTACGTTAATAATGTTATGGAAAATTAAAGATTAATATAATAATGCCCTCATGGTACCCATGCTAAAAATAGAATGAGAGAGAATGGAGCGATGTGATCATATCAGGTGTGAGTTATGATTTCTGACACAAGATATAAAAAAATATCCGTGACATGATATTTTATGAAAAGGAGTTATAAATTCCTAATTATGCTGCACTGATATCGAAATTTTATAAACTGGCACTTGTGCAACACTGACATTTAACTACAAAATTTAAAAAAATATTTAAAGTTGATCCGCCCAATATGACGTATCAGTTATTCAAAATACGAAATATATAGAGTATAATAATAGATACAATGAAAGAGACTAACTTGTTCAATAATGCAGACTATTTGTAATGTAAAATTACAATAAAAATACATTTATTCTATTCAAAAAATATACTGCATTTACATAATATAATGGATGATATAACTTAAATACAATATTATATGATATAATATGCAATCAAGTAAGTGCATTTAAATGTATACAATATATTTAAATGGAATACATTGTATATTTTCCTAACATTTGTGTCTGCAAAAACAGTGACAAATGTCATATCATCAAAATCATTATCAATGAAATTAAATAAGAATGACAGATAATGATACAAAACTATGCCCTTTCTGAACGATAATTATCATAATTATCTGGAAATATATAAAAAGGATCTAATACTACAAGCTCTGTTTGATATGTTCTTAGCTATTCTAGGGTTAAACATTACATAAGGAGGAGTGGGTTAAGTGCAGAACTGCTTTTAAATCCAACTTTGCAAAAGTTGGATTTAAAAGCAGGTATTTTATCGATCGTATAAATATTTGATAGGATTGTAAACAATGGCATTGCACAGCCATTACCATATAATTCATCCTTGAAAATTTTAAATTTGCTACAAAATCATACAAAATGTTAGATGCTCTGCACTTAACCCAAAACGAGGTAAGATCGTACGTGTAAGTTAAAAAAGCTTTGAAGTTTATTTTCGCAGACTAATTGGCACGATCAGAATTATAATCCAATCTACTATAAAATGCTTTTTACCGCATTAAGATAGGTTATTTCGTTTTAGAGTTATCCTTTGTTAAAGAAACAAGGATTGAACTCTGATAAGGAGAGCACAGCCTCGGTCCCACCGATTTCGATCAGCTATAATATAATGTTTGGGGCCATCGAAAAGTGACTCATGTAAAAGTGTTTAGGTCACTATGCCTTTGTTTTTAAAAATCGAGGTCAATTGTCATGAGTAGTAAGATACCTAGATAACAGTGGCCCGATAACAGTGTCATGACGTCGACTGTTATCTGTTGTTTTTTTTGTCTGGAGAGTTATAGAATATAACAGTACAAAGGTAACAGTATTGTCATGTCGCTGCGGTTTTTTGTATGGCGTTTAACAGCGTCGCTGTTATATGTGGCCGAAAAAATTCTAGTTTTATATTCTTACATTAAAAATTATTAGCAGATGATATTTTTTTGTATCACGAGAAAGGGTTATAGTTCGTAAACCTTTCACTCTGAAATCGAAAATTCGAAACTTATAAACTCACGAATATATATATCGATTAATAAAAATTATGTATCGCAAAAATAGCGAAAAATTGTCGCACTTCATTGCACTTCATCTTGTCTATATTATAAAAATTATTGTTAATATTTGATTCTCAGACAGGGCCGAGCTGACTAATTGTGGTGCCTGAGCAAGTTTTAAAAATGATGTCTTTGAATTTTTTTTTGTTTTTTTTTTTTAAATTCTAAAGAATAAATTATGGTCTACTTAATAGAAAATCAGACATCTTAAGAAAAATTTGTATTAAATATAACAATTATTAAAATTATAATTAAATAAAAGAAAAAAATAGGTTGAACATTAAAATACTTAAAAAAAACATAAAAAATGAATATAATTAGTTCGAAATTACTCTTCGAGCTTTTATTGCAGCAAATTGCTTGAGTGCATCTTTATAACTAATTGTTTTAGATCAAGGCAGTCCAACCTGCGGACTGCGGGCCACATACAGCCTACTGCTGTAATGAATGCGGCCCAACATGAAATCATAAACTTCCTTAAAACACTTGAGATTTTTATGTATTTATTTTTTTATTTTGTGAAATTCGGCGTAACATCATTAAATATCCAACTAATAAAGAAAAAGAAAATTGTTTCTTTTATTAAAAAAATAATGAAGTAGTAAAGTTCGTCCGTCCAGTCCAAGTTTGTTTCGTAGTTCGTTATGGAATTTGCTCTTCTACAGATTCACAACGATCTTCAAATATTTACAAGTTTATTCACAACACAAAAGAATATTTACAGTTATATATATATATACAAATCAAAAATACTATACAAAAATGTACTGGATAGACAAAACAGTTCTCCACGAGAGAGTAGGAGTGTGAGCACACAGGAGAGGTTAGGTTAGGTTAGTTTTGTTACGCCGCCATATCCTCATGGGATATTCTTTATCTCGTCCGATTTTTGTGACAGAAACAACTTCTAGCACTTTATTTGTCATCCTCCGGTAATCCCCCTTACACCTGCCGACGTTCCATCGATTGGCAGCTTTCATTCGTCTGTCTCGTTCTTCGGAAAACAAATTGGAGCCAAAGTCCCAGCTGTTGCCCGCCATCTGCCATCCACTCCTTTTCCGAAAGGCACTTTTCCGCCCGCTAGGCAATTACCGATATCCAATGCCGAGTCCTCCGTGAAATCTTCTTCGTGTCGAGCGAACCCGCTCTTAAAATATTTAAAATTTAATACTCGATCATTAGTGCTTTCTTATCGACACACGTTCCCTAATTTTCTATCTTATTAAAACTCCAGTAAGCTTTTGATAACCATTTTTTGGCATCACCATAAAATACTTTAGTTCCCCATTTCGTTTTTTTTTTCTGTTTTCCTTACTAGCATGAAGAGATTGAAATGTGATCGATGCGCTGTTGTATTTATGTTTATCAAACCTGTAAATGCTAAAATAGTGTTTAAATGTTTTATCGCCACTCTCTGGAATAACATCTCCATCAGACTCAATAGAGATATTCTGAAAAAAATGATAAAAATAAAATAATATTACTTGTTGGTACGTTAATGATGTGACTAAAATGTGCGTTTGGAGCCTCATTAAATATGATAGACCTTTCTGTAAGATTCCGATGAATCAACATAATGAAAAGGAATCTAAATTTATGTAACTGTCATTTGTTTGCAACATGTCTTTATTTATCACTACCAATTATTATTATTCGATTCTGGGCATCCTTCATGCAGAGGGAGTCCTTGACTTAAGCTAAGTTAGGTTAGGTTAGTTTAGTTAAGTCGCCATATTGTACAAGATATATATATATTGCCATATTGTACAAGATATATATATATATATATATTTTTTTTTTTTGCATATTTTATGCCCTTTTCCAATCAGGGAGATTACTAAGCCAGTTCCAATCACGAGCTGCACCCACAGACGTAGAGGAGGGCCGGATGGTGAAGGAAGGGGATCACTGGGCCGAGCCCAGCACCTCGAAAAAATTTTTCAGTTGATATCAGATCCGGGACGTGAACCCGGGTCCTCCTAAGTGGCATGCCAATGCATTACCACTCAGCCATCTGGCCGCCCAAAAGGTAAACTTTATCTGGCGGTGGCCACTTTAGAGCCCATCACAGGCTAGCCAATACCCATGATGGGGTCAACCAGAAGGTTCAAGGATGTGGTTCAACGGCTCGGGCCGTCACTTCTGAAAAATTGGAGATGAGGGATCTCGATCCTCCAGGATGGAGAGTCATAGCTTTACCACGTAGCTATCCAGATGACTTCTCGGATTTACGATTTTTTGTATTAAAGGTAGTAATGTAATCAATAAATTCTGTGATTGGTCAATGCAACCCAATGGGTTCGAATCCCTAATCCGATGATAGGATATATAGAAAAAGCATCCCTTTTTTGTGTCTGATTTTTACAATTTTGTCTTCTTTATGTTTATTAAGATAATGTATAGTGTCCTGCTAAGTATTAGTAGGTAGAAATCCATAAATTTTTGACATTTCTGACTTCCGATGCAGGGTTCGAACCGAAATCAATTATAAGTCGAGGACTACTTGTATAAATAAATTTCTGTTATATTGTTATAGTCGTTGCTATAAAAATTGCCAGTTAAAAATATTTAACGATATATTAACTCAGATTATGTGTGTGTGTCTAAAAGGGAATTTTCTGAGTTATTAAATTTCAAATGAAAACAGTTATGTTGGTATATCGCAACTTATAATTTATGTTATTTTACAATTATAATTTTCTGTTGTTATTAATCGCTGTTAAAATTAAGTAATTAACAAACAATTAAATTCAATTGTTTTGGCCTAAAAAGAAAAAATCTGAAGAATAGGTTAGGTTAGGTTAGTTTTATTATGCCGCCATATCCTCGGGATATTCTGTATCTGGCGGCGGCCATTTATAGCTCCCATCACAAGCTGGCCAGCACCCATGATGGAGTCAACCGGATGGTTGAAGGATGGGGTTCAACAGGCCGGGCCCGGACCCCTCCTGAAAAATTGGAGGTGTGGGACCCGGATTTGAATCCGGATCCTCCAGGGTGGTAAGCCAAAGCTTTACCACGCGGCCATCCGGCCGGCCTGAAGAATATGTCGTGAAAATAGTAATAATTAAAAAGACAGAAATATTCAGAAGAGGTTTGTATTTTTAATTGTTAATCTGGAGATCTGAATGGAATCGATTTATTCTTTGCTAGAAAAAGTTATGAAAAATGTATAGTAATCCACTAACATAAATTTGTATCAAATATAGATAAATATAGATTTTTTTTTAATGGAATGTAATAGAAATAAAGTATTAATATATCATGATGTCTTTAAAGGAAAGGATATCTCATATTTCAGATATAATGTATTTTCAATCATCTATCATCCGAAAAATCTTCGTGAAAGATAGTGAACGACCATTTTCTCTCTTTGTTTTATTAAGCGATGGAGCTGTTCCAGCGCTCATGACCTTAGTAAGAGCGCTATCGTTATTTGAAGGATGGAGGTTAAACAGGCTAATCTCGGCCCTTCTAAAAAAGTTGTGTGTGTTAGATCCGGAATTGAATTCTGATCCTTCACATGATGAATCAACATTTTATCACGCAGCTATCTAAAGAAAATGTCAAATAAGATGGCAATGTTCTGTGAGGAGCCCTGTAACAATCCTTATTTGATTTTTGTAAGAATGCAAGCAACTCTTTAATTCTCTGTAACGAAGGACCTAAAATAAGAATCTTTAGTTATTTTAGTCCAGGAATGGACCTCCAATAGAAGAGATGCTGAACTACCAACAAATCCTTGACTACCTACCGAAATGCATTAGATCTAATGCCCATGCAGGCTCAAGTCTAATAAAGGGACGAGAAGTCCCTTGCTTGATCAGCTCACCTGCAACATCATTGCCCTTAATCCCTTACAAGTTGAACTCTGTTTTTGATAGCCAGTTCCACAATGAGTTGATGGCATTCCCACACAAGCTTTGAAGTAAAATGGGAACTATCAAGTGCCTTTGTTGCAGCTTGACTATTTGATAGGATATATGTTTATTAACATATCTAAATAATCTATAAGAAATATGGTTAAACAAAACGAAATAAAAACAAACAAAAGTATAAATTATTTACATAACATTTCATCATGCTTTATAACTTATATAGTTCGCGTCATTAAAAATATAAAAGATATTTTAATATACAAACTAAATACGATTCTTAGATTCAACTCTTCGTGTAGATCTCTTGTAAACTCTCTGTTTGTATCATTATATTCTGAAAATTATGCTCATTTATCTAATTAGCAATTTCTATTCAGAAAACGATATTCCAGAATTTTTTATCTTTTTTTTAAATATTTGTTTAATACGTGAGGATTTCAGATCAATCTTTGTACCTCTTCCGATTCGAAATTTCTTTCTTTCACGAATTGCTTTAAAACTATGCAGGAGATCATAACTATAAGAAAAATGTTCCAGGTATAGTATTTCCAATGATACTTGTTTAACCATGATAATCTTAATTGAGTAGTATGGAAGTATGACCTAATAGGCGATCAATTACAATCGGTTGACATCTGGGTGGAATTTTGCATACTAATGGCACACTGCTGCTCTATCTCAACAACACTTTAACGCCCACTGCTATATAGCAAATCCATTTTGTTACAAAAATTAAACATTAATAGCAATTTTAGATACTTGTATAAGACACTTGACTTCATTTATCATATTCGCATTGGTTATAATGTTTCAGTAACTCTTCTATTTTATTGAGAGTGGAAATAGTGCATAAATCTATCATTCACATTATATTTTCTTGTTTAAATAATAATAGAATCCATACCAACGTAACTAGTAGTTTAAAAATGTAACACAAAATTACTTTTTTGCCAAAAATAAATTTTGCGCTTTGTTCTTAAAACTATAGGTATATTTTAAAAGTTTTATATCGATTCTTTATTAAATGTAGATTCTCTACCGTTTATTGATTTTTCATCTATTAACTATTCGGAAGGAGACCGTCACCTTATTCTCGAATACGAAAAAAAATGACTCCAGATGGGATCAGTCTTCCAACAAAATCAATCTACAGACTAGAACCTAAGAAAACTCAGTTTTAAATTGTTTAGTTAAAGTAGATTTGCTAAACAATGCTTCTGGCATAGATATCTGTGCGATTGTATTCTAATCCCTGTATAGGTTTATAAAAATTGAATTTGTCAGTACTGCATACAATTTTCTTTCGTTTAAAAAAATCTAGAAAATTTCAAACTGAAAACTAGAATCGAATAGCAAAAAAAATTGCTATTTTGTTGACTTGTATCGATTATAATAAAATAATAGCATAATGATGAAAAATAATTGAAGATTCTCGAAAATTTCACTGTCACTTAAACATATTTACATGAGAAAGTTTATATATATGTCATGTGTATTTACTACTATTAGATTTATTAAAAATAAATCTACAAAAATATGTTAGAACAAACATATTTCAAACAAGCAGTTTCGGAAAGAACTTAATCGAATTTGTCCTTAATTTAGAAATAATTAAAGTTAAGAGGTTAAAGTATGTCATCAAAATCATCTTCAATGGCATAATCTGTATGTGAAATACATAAAATTCTATTAATTATTTCGGTAATCTTAATGTCAATATAGTATTACTATAGTTTTGTAGTTATTATTATATACTAGGTGTGTATCTGTTGCTGCCTAGGTAATATTTAAATGCAGTTAATTTTTATATAAACAATAATCTAATATACTGTATTACATTCTAAAAACTATAGGAGCAATTCAGTAAGTCATATATTCCCCCTGCCTTACGCTTAGCGCCATCTCATGTCGATGAAAAAATAAAACTTTCATAAAAATCGAATGAATAGCTTATAACATATTAAGAGAGTATTTCAGATTTTACAGAATTAAATGATCCTGCAATATTAAATAGTAAGGCATCGAGATGATCTTTAATGGCAGAACATTATGGAATTTTATAAAAAATATACTGATTAGTTCAAAGTTATTAGTGGAAGGACATAGATATAAGACAGATGGTGATCTCTTATAAATCACCTTTTCCTTTCGAAATTATGTTTAAAATGAGTCAAATATTAAGAACGCATAATTAGCTGTAATTCTGAAGCGGCTACCTGATTGATAAAAATTAAAAGATTGAAATATTAATAAAACAGTGATCAGTTCTAAAGGGCAGCCATCTTCCATTTTCTCAATACTTGCTTTATTTTATATATCGTATAAGAGCTGTATAGGAAGTATAATTTATTCAAGATAAAACAGTTCCATTCAGGAATGTTTATCGAAAGAAATTTGATAAAACATTTACTACAGTATGTTTACTAATAAATTTCTTATTACGTATAGATTTATTTAATTAAAACATTGTAATAAAATCTAGAGAGTCTAAGTTTAACGGCAAACCAATGTACTCCAGATTTAATCAAACTCGAAGAAATGATCAAAAATATAATCGCCGTTACTGTATATTCTTTATTTAGAACTGATTGTGTTCAAATTGTAGAAATTCTTAAATAATAATTATATACTAAATTTGGTGAAAATCGATTAAATGATGCAAAAGTACTATGATGGAGATAAAGAATAATAACATTTTCCGATATTTTTTGCAATATTTAAACTAATCTGGTTGTTTCATTAATTGAGTTTGGTGCTTTAAATCTTTTAAAATAAATCCCATTAAATAACTTCTATCAAATAAATTTACTGGATCAATAATAATCATCCTGAAATCAGAGTAATGTTGTATTGATTTTGAGTCTAACGAGTTTCGTAATCGGGCTGACCACAGACCGATGAGTCTCTTCAAACCGGAATAGGATTAGTTGGATTTAATGAAAATTTGTCACATAGTAATTAACAAGTTAACATCAACCGATTAGTCAAGAGACTCGATATTCTTCTGTCTTATCTGATCTCATTGAGTCCTGTTCGGTTTTGTGATCAGCCTTAATTTTTTCCCAAGTGTATGAATATATTTAAGATTGCGACTTAATGGTCTATTTGGCTTAAGTTACAATAAAGATATTGTATATGCAAATAATAAATAGTGTATCTTATGACGGGAGTTGAACAAATGGCACAGTTTAAGCAATATAAAAGATTAACACCAGTCGATAGATTATGATGGATAGAAAAAATTTCCAAAAATAAGTTAGTATCAGATACAGTTTTCAACATATATTATTTGAGAAAAAAAATTAAAGATGTGTGCTCAAACATGCTAACATGTTCTAAAAAGTGCATATTGATAGGTCTGTTGTGTTGAACTTAAATTTAAGAAAAATTTGTTATTCCAGAAATCGTGCCTCCTAGATATCAAAAAGTCCTTTTCTGTACTTGCTATTTTCCTGAGGAGACATTTTATTAAAACCATTCAGTCAAGTTCATCAAGTTGATAATTCAAAAGTTAAAAATAATATTGGTCATCTTGAAAAATATTCTACTGTTGTGAAGAAAACAAGCATTTCAAAGCACTTTTTTTACAAAAATTTGGTTACATATGTTCATTTTCTACTTTGTTTGTTAAATTTTAGCAAATCGTTCCATTAATATACAAAGTAATGACGAATTTTGAAAATTTGACGGTCATTCGATAGAAGAATGATGGCTACTGCAAACATTATTTGTTGCACATGAATGACGTTATAGCCATTTGAAAGAATTTTAGGTATTTTACAACAAAGATATCATATAATTATGCTGTATTTTGTATCTGCATAATGTCTCTCAAAATATCTGAAGAACAAAAAGCATGGAAAAGCATTCAGGAGGTATTCTATATTTAAAAATTCCACAGAGATCTAGATATTAAATTATTTATCATATATGAAGGATAGAAGCCATTTGAAGGTTTTCTGTAAATGGTAGCTATAAAGTTACTTACTATCGATAAAAGCTTTATCATACTTAAATTTTTATTTATAGCCAACGTTTATAGACTGCAGTGAATTTTGCAATTCTTCTTTTCGAGAAATGTTTTGTGATATTATGCAACTTATGAAAATTGTTTAGACTTTAAAATTTATCTTTAGGAAGTTTATTGTCATCATCTTTTCGTTTAATTATTTCGTAGGTGAAAGATAAGGCAATGGGATCAGATCTTCAACAGTTTATAGAGAATAAATAAATAAATACGCCTAGGCAATGGATAATACAGAACTGGATAAAATTTATTGCTATGTATAATTTCTGATATTTTTAATAAATATATACTAATAATCTGCCATTAAAGGACACTTCGATTCCATCCGATAATCCTACAGGATGAAATTTAATTTTTATCAAAATTTTACTTTTAATTATTGCTAATAGATGGCGATAAATGCTAGTTAGGCGGGGACAATATATAACTTGTCAGCATTGTTCAGCACTTACGCCATCTGTCGTCAATATATAATTACATATCTATCGATCTTTCTGTGCATGATCAAATATCCGGTTTTTTAGTATCACATCATTTTCCATCTTTGACTGATAGCGAACGGCAGTGGCATTCCAGAAGAAATCATACAATAATGAAGTTTCTGAGTAGGTGAAGGATTGGAATTGATCTGTCAGATTTTCCAAAAAAATCTGAAATATGGAAACAGAAATCGATCCCATTCCTTCATGTGGAAGAAAGATGCCATGCCGGTCGTAATAAGTGTCGATAGTATGCCATTAAATATTGCGACTATATGGTGTATTAATGAACAGCACATTTAATAGTATATATCACTTGAAACTCAAAATTTTAAACTCAGTATCATACTAATATAGACTGTTACATGCAATAGTTCATTTTGGTTAGCACTCAATGCATATAAATGAGCAATTACTATTCGATTTATTAAATTATTGATTAGATTTTTGGATAGAATTGGTTATCCATTCTTTCATAAATATATTAAATAATACGTATATAAATATTTATGATAAATATATTATTAATAATATATATTTAATTGCTATTATTATTCCAACCACACAGGAGAGAGAATTCCTCTCGATCCATATGGAAATGCCCCAGAAGTCTGCCGCTGTCTGGTCCACTTCTGTATCCTCTCTGGGTCCTATCTCCCAGAGAACCTCGACGGCAACCTCTAACATTGACCCCGCCGAACTTTAACCGGAGCCCGTCTATCTGACCCGCTCCAACTGCTTCCATGTGATCTCTCCGCTCTCACTCTCTACGTCTGTCCCTGATGCTCACCTTCTGTCCACTGCCTCCCAGTCCAACTGACTTGTTTTTCTTGCTTATTTTCTTTCCCCGCGGTCCCGCTCTTTTATTACACGCTTGTCCCTCTCTCTCTAGTTTTAAAAACAAAATTATAAAAATGCAGGAAACAAAGCGTCCGAGAAATAACATCCATTACAAGGCATATTTAGACAGTTAACCCTTGTTTTTCCTCTCTTTCTTGCGGTCCCATTCTTTTATTACATATTTCTCCCCTTCTCTCCAGTTTAAAAACACAACTATAAAAGCAGGGGACAAAGAGACCAAGGAATATCATCCATTACTAGACCCCCTTAGGGAGATAATCCTTCCCTAAATTGGTCTATTTACCACCTTGTTGACTGACGCTGTTTACTTGTTGCTCCCGGCAGCCTCCCACTGGGGAAGTTCAGCTGTTGAAATCCCGACAGAAGTTTTTATTATTTAAATACATATCTATATTTCCTATTTATATTTTCTAAAATATTTCTTATTTCAATGATAAAAACTTCTTCTTCTACTCAATGATTTAAAAAAAATTCTAAATAAAAAGAAGCCAATTATTATTATACTACGACATTTTTGCTTATTTGGCATGATTGATAGCATATATTGTACATTATTTACTACCATTTTTGTTTAACAACTATTGTTAGAATTACAATATTTTATCTGCGGCCCGAGACAATTTTTTTCTTCAAATGTGGCCCAAGGTTGGATACCACTATTTTAGATATAGTCGGATCTAAAAAAATTATTGCTAAACATTCAATCGATCTTGAGTTGTAGTTGTTCGTTAATTTTTTTTTTAAATTTTCAGTTTAGAAAAACTGGATTCAGCTGCATCTATAGTTACGGATAGTGTTAACAAAATTCTTAATGATACAACAAAGTTTGGAAATATGCATTCAAAATCAAAATTTACATAGAAAAGTTTAATATATTTTCGACATATTTTATCTCATACGGTAAAATAAGACATAAGTTTGCAAGTTCTTTTAGATAATTGCTTCATTATACATTTTATATTTTTACAATTCATTTTAGAACCTATAGCAATTTGGCGCCTGACGAGGTTGCCTCACTGCCTCACCTATGGAACTGGCCCTGACTGTATACTACATCACACTTAATGGCAATTGTTTGCGCATTTACTATTGATTGATTCGAAAAATCGTAAAGCCGATCGTGATCAATATTGATGCTCTGTCGCAAGCCGACAATCACGGTCATGGCAATCGCAAGGTCAGAGTGAATCCAGCCTTAAATTAATCGGAATTTTAACAAAGCCGATCGTGATCAATTATGATGCTCTGTCGCAAGCCGACAATCAGGGTCATGGCAATCGCAAGGTCAGAGTGAATCCAGCCTTAAATTAATCGGAATTTTAACAACAACTATAGCGTTTTTATGGAACACACTAATTACCTTCACATCTACGTTAGTTATAATAAATAAAATGCCAAATCTGCCAATGAAAATATGTAAACTCAGTAAATCAAAAGATAGATGAGTTTGAACCATTTCAGTCTTATATTTGCACATTTTCTTCTATGTCGTTCCTAATTCGATTATTGATGACAGAAGAGAATAAATGGCACTAATCATCTAGAAAAGAAATTAGCAACGAAACTTTAAAAAATATTTTTTATATTTTAATTAATTTTAAAATTAAATCATTTCAGCCAAATAAAGAAGCTACGATATGGCTAGATAATAAAGAATTCTTTAAATTTAAATAGCATAGTTGAATATTTGAAAAATATTTTTAATTACACGAAAGAAAAAGTTTTATAAGATGATGAAACTTACTCTAATATACACATTTCTTGGGATTTCCGGGCGGAAACAACAGGCTTAAGGCCTAGAAGCAGTCCACGTTAAATGCGTGAGAAGGATGACGAACGAAGCACAACAACTCGCAGAATTGAGTCGGAGATCCACATTGATTTAAATTCAATAGCTTCTTTATTATTTAAAATAAACCCGAGAGAGATTTGAAATTTACATGAATGTTTCCCGACAAATAACGGAGAAAATACCTGGAGATGACAGAACTTCATTTGAACAGCGTGGGTGGCACTAACAGTCTTTAGCCTTTTATCTGATAATCTTTAGTTCATACCACAATTGATCACCTTGATTGACAGGAACTGGAATCGAATTTACTTTCCCTTCACTGATGCAGACATACAGAGGACTAAAATCTTTAGCCTTTTGATCTGATAATCTTTAGTTCATACCAGAGTTGATCACCTTGACTGACAGGAACTGGAATCGAATTTACTTTCCCTTCACTGATGCAGACATACAGAGGACTAAACTGTATCCAACTTACTTGTTAGTCAAACAACGGTTTTCTAGGAGCGATGTTTCGGTCGAGCAGGTAACGGCTCGAAGCAAATTAAATTCAAAGTGCAACGTCTCGGCAAAAGGCAAGGACTCGGCGAAAGCAACAATGAGTTTGTGAAAAGCGTCAGCAAAAAGCCTCGACCTCCTCCAACACCGCTCCTTTATACTTTTGACCTCTCTTCACCCCTTTTTCCCTGGGATAATTGTTATCGTTACTTACACAATCGTCCTGATGGGTCAGGTAACATTCTTAACATGACATTTGAATAAACCATTTTGAATTATTACCTTCCAAAGAACAGTAAGACTATTCAAAATACATCCTGTTTCTCAATCAACTGCGGGGGATAATTGTTATCGTTACTTACACAATCGTCCTGATGGGTCAGGAAACATTCTTAACATGACATTTTAATAAACCATCTTGAATATATTACCTTCCAAAGAACAGTAAGACTATTCAAAATACATCCTGTTTCTCAATCAACTGCGTGATTAAATTAAAGATACTTTCGATTCGTCTCCGCGACAGCGAAAAAGGGGGATTTCCGACCTCACACTTTTGATATAAAGGAATCCTCCGATGGATAATCCAATTGGAGTTTTTCCAAATCTTTGTACGAAATTTAGCAATAATTATTCTTATTCTACAAACAATTAAAAATTAAATTTAATATTATCAAATATCTTTAATTTATATTGAATGGAAAACTGATCGGAAGAAAATATATTGCATTTGTTGAAATTTCCATAAAGCTGGAAGATTAGATTTCATAAATTTAAACGCATAATTAATACAATCATAAAAAATTAATATTATGCAAACTTACAGCAGAAGTTAGACGACATAGTATAAAAGTTATAATCAGGCTGAACCAAACTGAAGCTATGGATATAAATAACATGACTGCATCCAAAACAAACAAAATCCAAAACAAGAGAATAATATTGAGGTGGAAAGAGAAAAACGAATGAAGTGAAGAAAGAAACCATAAAGGAGAGCAAATAGTAGTTCTGCAGTTTCGTTTAAATCCACAAGGTAGAATAATAAATAGTAATGATGCTGAATAATCTCCACATTTCCAAGTTCTCTAACATCATCGTATTTGATTTATACCAAAGTCTCATTCATTCGTTTCAATCTTTCTAATAGTAAAATTACCACGTTAGAATAAATTAATATCAGAGAATATATTTGACTATTAACGAATATAATTGATAATGTCGAGTCGATGTGACAGAAAATAATTTCAAATGTCGAGGCTTTATCAAGTGATGGATAAAGATTTATGTCGAAGAAGAAAATCTGTCCTGTAATTAAAAAGAAATATAGTTCTAGAAAGATGAGATTCATGAATATGTTCTGTTTTGAAAATGTAATCTTTCCAGAATAACTGCTAACATCGTTTGGAAATGGTAATTTGCTTAGCCTTAAGAATCTGAGAAGAATTTACATAAATAGAAGAATCATTATCACTGCAATTATAATGAATAGTCCTTTCGCTGGATGTAAATTTATCATTCCATTGCAAATCGTTTCTACTCTTAATATTATTAAAGTACTGTAAACAGAATTATATTAAAGAAATAAAACAATTCTATAATATTTTGGTAGAAGCTATATATGGATTTAATCCGAGAGTTTTCTTCGAACTTTATAAAATTAATACTGCTTATTCGACAGCCTGCAACCAGAGGACGGAGAATTATTATTATTAAAGTGCTGTAAACAGAATTATATTAAAGAAATAAAACATTTCTATAATATTTTGGTAGAAGCTATATATGGATATAATCCGAGAGTTTTCCTCGAACTTTATAAAATTAATACTGCTTATTCGACAGCCTGCAACCAGAGGACGGAGAATTCTCAAAGCGATGATGACTTCCATATTTGATGATTTCAGAATATTATCCGGATATGCAAATAACTGTTGCTTTCTGTTGAATGTTTTATTTCGTAATAAATAATTTCACAATGTTTTGTCTGATTCTAAATTTAACGAATCATTTGGTATGACCGATGTATCTGAGTGACAGAGCCGTAAGGACGGAGAATTCTCAAAGCGATGATGACTTCCATATTTGATGATTTCAGAATATTATCCGGAAATGCAAATAACTATTGCTTCCTGTTGAATGTTTTATTTCGTAATAAATAATTTCACAATGTTTTGCCTGATTCTAAATTTAACGAATCATTTGGTATGACCGATGTATCTGAGTGACAGAGCCGTAACTAGGGTACAGAGTGCCTGTGACAAGGGTCAAACTTGCGCGTCCCCATTTTTTTTCATTTAAAGATAACAATGCTGAAACTGAATTATCTCCATCAAAATGAGATGATATTGAATTTGCTGTAAGATATTTGCTTGAATGAGCAAATAGATTTGTACAAATCCCTTTTTACTTTATTTAGGTCTTTCCACGAATTTTCACTGAAGAGGCAGAAACTCAATGAGTTATTGTAAACTTTTACTTTATCAATAAAAATAGCGCCCCTTTCTTGCTAATTGGCGCCTTTGTTTATGATACAACTTTTCCGCTCTTACCCATGAATTACCTCTTCTAAGAAATAAAATGAAAGAAAAACACACACCTGTATGCGAACGTTTATCATTAATCAATTAAAAAATTTGCGCCCCTAATCAACTGCGCCGGTGGCGAATGCCGCTTTCGCCACGCCCAAGTTACGGCCCTGCTGAGTGAAAATACCGTATGTACTTCGAGATGTTCGTAGCTGTTCGGATGATCACTATTACCTCAACTTAGGTAGGTTATTGATAGTCGATAGTTCTTTATCTATTATATAATATTTAACAGTAGAATAGTTAAGAACATATCAAACGTCGCCTATAGTATTAGATCCATTTATACATTTCTAGATAATTATGCTGATTATGTACATATGGTCTAAATGGCACTTTCGAGTTATAACCGTTTAAATGTAGCCAAACACTATCGCGTACACAAAGTATCACAACTCGTCCAGTTGCCAAGACTTATCGCATTGTGTCTATCGAGTTATAACCGTTTAAATGTAGCCAATCCCTATCGCGTACACAAAGTATCACAACTCGTCCAGTTGCCAAGACTTATCGCATTGTGTCGGTTTTCTACTGACTTCCGGGTTAGTAAGAAGGCGAGCGACACAACGCGATACTTAGTGGCAACGCGACGCGTCGTGACGCTTTGTAAAATAGATGGTGATTGGCTAGCTTTAAAGGGTTATAACTAGGATTTCTGATTTCCCTGCCTTTTTTTCATTCCCGGGAATTTCCGGGAAATCCCGGGAACATAAAATCCATTCCCGGTAATCCCGGGATTGCATTAAAATTTAATAAAATCTAAAAAAGTGGTTATTTATAATTAATATCAATAAAAAATACACTAAAAAAGGATATTAATAAATTCCAAAATTTATATTCCTTTATATATGACTAATTTACAATTCGAACTACAAAATACAAATAAAACATTTATCACTCATTCTTAAAGTATGATTTGAGGAAACATAAGCAATCAATGCACTTATTGCTCAGCCTAGTTCTTAGCTTTGTTAATAAACAAACCAACAGCAGAAAATGCTCTTTCTGCTTCAACTGATGATGGAGAATTGTTTTCATAGCCTGGCCCAGTTTTATAATACTTTATGATCAATTTCCTGTTGAATCAAATAACTGTAATTCTTGCTTCGTAACTTGCTCAAACTAGAACTCAGGCTAGTTGAACAACATAGGATCTTTGTCTTTGAGTGGGTTGCTTTTTTCTAATTTTAGTTCAACATCATAGGTTTCTTTTCCAAATTTCCTATGCTCTCTTCTTCACAAGTTAAGTAGGTAATTCGCAATCACTTTTTGAATTACCTATTTAGTATTTTAATTATAATTTAATTTAAAATAATGCAAATTTTATGTTGGCTTCATAAGAAGTTAAAGAAGAAAACAAATCAACCAAGTTGCCAACACGTGTCACACTCATGAGTGCAAACCTGTGAGTAAACCACGCCCACATGCTTTTCCATATTGCCAATTATCAAATTCTTTGATAAATAACTCTCTTAGAGTCTTCGGGATCATATTTAATTATATTTTATAATTTTTTCTATCTGCGCAGTAGTTCCCGGGAATAAAAAAGTATGAAAATCTTACTATTTCCCGGGAACAAAGAAACCCTAGTTATGAATAAAAACAGTGCTATTTAGCCCATATGTTCATTAGACATTTTCTACTTGTTTTGAGGTCCCCTATCAGTACATAAAATATTACGACGAAGATTTCTTCAACTGATATATGTTTGAGTATGTTGTTATATGTTATATTAAATATATTGTTTATATATAATATTATACATATACGTAAATGTTTATGTATACATTTTATATATAGCTAAGTATGTTTATAATTAACTTACGAATATACTAAAATCTTGTATAACGCGGTACGTACAGAACGTGGTTTCGATATAACGCGGTCTACAAATTTTTATGAATCTCCACGAATTTATATTAGTGGAATTATCTTTCTCCCGTAGGCCTGTATACTAAATATTTTATTGTGTATAATTTTTTTACTATACTATATGATGCAAATCTTGAATTATGCGATTTGTATAACGCGATGTTTCTATGGAAGCTAACATTCGCGTTATATATAGACTAACTATACAGTACTGTCTATGATCTATACAATCTATCAGAGCTCTACTATTATATTAAGACGAATAATTTCTCTCATGGTATCGATAATAAAAATAAATAGGATGAAGAGGAGAAAAAAGTGAAATTATCATATCAGCTATAAGGTGTTCAAAAAATTTGTTTTTTATTAAAATTTGTTATAAAAGCCGTAATTACGCTGCACTGATGTCAAACTTTGGGAAGCAGTGAGAGCAGCACAGCACTAACGATCCAGTTATTCAAAACATGAATTATACAGAAGAGATCCATAAATAGATAAATGAAAGAGACTTAATTGTGCATTAATGCAGACTATATTTACTGTAAAATCACCTTAACTACGCATTTACTCTACTCAAAAAATATACTTACATAATATAATGCATACTCTAACTTGTTAATGAAATATCATATAATATAATATACAATGAGGTGACTTCACTTAAATGGAAAACATTATATATTTTCCTAACATTTGTGTATGTAAAGTCAGTAACAAGCCGTTTGAAAAAGCATTTATTCCTACTTTCAGAACAGTGTTATTCATAATAGAATGATTACAGATCCTAGATTAAAAATATATGTCATCAAAATAATCAGCAATGTGAGAAATTAATGTATCTATGCTATGTCATAATTATAACCAGTATAATTATCCGAATATATATTAACGAATCTAATTCTACATGCTATTTTTGATACGTTCTTAAGTATGTTATTCATTGAACATTGCATAATCAAAAACGAACTATCGACTATCGATAAGCAATCTAAGTTTATATAATAACGATCTTCCGAACAGCTAGGAATATCTAGTAGTATATACAGTACTTTCACTCTGCTACTTTGGTCTTGCAAAAAATTCCCTTAATTCTTGAATTAGTTATAATATTCTGAAATTCAGTTATTTTTTTACAAAACTAATATTAATAAAATTGAAGTTTTATTAATACAATAAAATATTTAAAACAAATATTTTATTGTAATTAAAACAATATACAGATAAGATTTGTCAAAACTTGGTTTACTTCCCAATATACAGATAAGATTTGGTAAAACTTGATCTAATGGAAAGTAAAAGAAGCTGATTTTTTCAAATTATTCTGTTCATTTATCCCAGTTAACATGGAAACAACCTTAAAATATATTCAGAAATGATATAAATTCACACGAAAAATTTTAAGTTGGATATTGTAGAATTATTGATTTTGAAGTACGACTAATAAATGTTAAAAAACAGCTTTATTATACTGTAGTTAATATCTGATGAACTACTGAATTGATTTTTGAATCAATACTGACCTGAAAAAACGTCGTTTAAATACTCTTTGGAGTTTAACGAATAGCAATACTGTTACGTCAGGACTGATACTTCGATTATTTAATCTATCATGATTGCTAAATTATCCAATTTTTATCGAAAATGAAAAATATTGCTTGAGCTTGACTAGGGAGTCTTTAAGAACTCTTCACTAAGCCGTTTCCCGCTAACTGGTGCAATTTACGTAGTAAGTGTGAGAATCTATCATCGACATCCGTCGTGAAATCAAAGATTTTTAGTCTTTTCTGTTCGGAATCTAGGAATTCAGAAACCAAGCGTTTCTTCAACATTATATATTTTTTTTCTGCGAGGGGATTTAGCACGATGTGAGTGAATATATCGGCGTTAAATGATGCTACAACAGCATACTATTTGGACTGTCCTGACAGATATCGGATATGTTAAATTGGACAGCGTTCTATATGCTGCCTCTGAAAATAAGTACATAACGTTCAAAAATGTTTAATTTCCGAATTCAGAATGTTCTGAATTATATATACTCGTGACAGTTAATAAACGTGGTAATACCAGTTGTTACTACAGAAACACCGCAACACGTACGGTCGACATAAGTTACCATCCCATTACTGTCACTTAATCTGAACCTAAGTAAAGTGTTTTTAAATAATGCGGGACGTGTCCAAATAAAAAAATAAAAAAATAAAAGCTTAACATATTCGTGAGGACACAATTTTCTTATTTTATTTAGTTGTGAATCATTAAAATGTCTTGGATCTATTTTTTATGCATTTATTAGTATAAAAATTACAAAAAAACACATACTTCTGATAAATTAATAAAAAAATTAACTATACAGAAATTAAGAGTCTCAATAAAAATTATCAAAAATGATTATATATAGATATAACCATCAATATAACGAATAATGTTAAATAAATAATTAGATTATTTAATGTATTTATGAAATGTTTAATAAATCTTCATTATTTGAAATAATATAAAATTCTTCACAGGAATTGGAAAATTTGCACTTAACTTGTAATATTGCTTTCAAAATTTCTTCACTCAACTGCGTTTTTTTCTGAAGTCTAAAACTTTTTCATCACTGAAAAAACTTTTCATTGCACCATTGGTGCTTAGCCAGCACAATGCGAATTCAATTATTATTTTAATATTCCTAAATGGTATATTGTTCGTATCAAAGTGATTAAATATTTCTATTTACCATGCAGTAATAATGTACAGAGATTGGTAGATACTACATATCTATTATTTCTTTTAATTTTAATTTTTTTTTTTTTTTTTCATCTTTTACATAATTAAATATTTCTATTTACCATGCAGTAATGATGTACAGAGATTGGTAGATACTGCATATCTGTTATTTCTTTTAATTTGAATTTTAAGGTTTTTACAGAAATAAATTGAATTTTATTTCTGTAAAAACCTCCATAATAGGATTTTTATCATCTTCAATACTTGTCACATACAAATAGAAACATCTGTTAATAACAATAGCATCATCTAGTATGAAATAGAGGAAACAGCAACTTACTAAGGGGACGTATAATTTGAATTTTAAGGTTTTTACAGAAACAAATTGAATTTTATTTCGGTAAAAACCTTTATAATAGGATTTTTATCATCTTCAATACTTGTCACATAAAAATAGAAACATCTGTTAATAACAATAGCATCATCTAGTATGAAATAGAGGAAACAGCAACTTTGTGCCATTGGGTAAATGTTAAAAAGATTACATGTTCAATCCGGGACACTTTTCATTGGGGGACAAACAGCTCAAATCCGGGACAGTCCCGCATAATCCGGGACGTCTGATCACTTTAAGTTTTAGTCTAGAAGACTGTTAGTGCCTATATACAATGTTTAGTTTCAAACCGTAAACCAAGATCCCCAAAGAACTTGGTATCAAAGTAATAGAACGAGATAATTATATGAATTGATTTGACGGATGCAAGAAAAATCCAAAACACAAACACCAAAGATATACCTAGTTACATCGCTGAAGCATTATGAAAATGCTGATTTTTTGAAAATTTTCATTTATTTTAAAAAAATCAATATTTTAAATTTTTATTGTAACTCTTGTTTATATTTTTTATTGTAAAAATTACACGTCTTTTTATATCAACCTACCAGATTTTCTATTTATCCATCTCCAAAATATCTGAAAAATAAATAAATTTCATTTATCATTAGTAGAACATTATGAATTTGCAAAATATTTTAAATCATTCAAGATTTAAATGATTATATGCTGATTTAAAAATTTCTACATGATCATATTACAAGATATCGACATTTGGGAGTTAAAATTTCTAATCGTTGAAACTATTTATAGCACATTAAAGATATTACACCTATTTGAAAGTTTCTTTTTGAAAAAAATCACCATAATATTACTTAAAATGTTTAACTTTTTTTATGTGTTATTTTTGTTACATGGCCATTATGTGTTATTTTTGTTACATGGCCTTTTGTTACATGGCCCAGGAATCAAACATTTGTTATGTTTGATTCCTGGCGAATTTAAAACTTTGAATAAGACAAATATCAAATCCTGATAAATATACAGTGGTACCTCGCAATTCGATGTCCCACAATTCGACATTTGAATTTTGCGGGTTGGCGCATGTGCGTACATGGAATTGTGTGATGTCATTCGCTATTTTTCAGTACTTTTTGGGCTACTTTGGTGTTTGCCAGTGTTGTTAGTGTTAATTTTCAATTCTACATTTTTCAGAAAGTAAAAAATTTGTAATAATAATTATTTTTTTGAGTGAAATGTAAGGATGGGTTCAAAGAGAACTGTCAGAGGAATAATTCGTGAAATGTAAGGATTGGTTCAAAGAGAACTGACCAGAGGAATAATTCCGAAAAGAAGAATACTGGATTGAGCAAACAGACGAAGAAAAAAATTATAGATAAAGTATAGAAAAGTAGAACAATTAAAATATAACTCGAGTATTTCGTTCCTAGGACAACTGTGGGAACGTTTTGCAACAGAGACAGAAGATTATGGGTGCTACTGGAAGACTTCATTCCAACATCCAAGGGTTAATAAATTGTGTGTTGTGTATAAAATAGCGTATTTTATAATTTAGTGTGTTATACAATAATAAAACACATATAATAAAGTAAATAATATAGTGTATCTCTCTCACCTCACCCGTTAGCGGAGTGGGATGGGGACTGATAACGAATTAATCTATTTTACATAGTCTTATATTGGAAATATTGTCCCCCAATTCGACATTACTTTGGCGACGGATTAATGTCGAATTGCGAGACCAATATAATACCAAAAGCCAATTGAAATCCAGTCTTCACTGATATCTTTATATATTATCATAAAATTCAATTTCTAATGAATATCTGTCTCCAAATATATAAAATAATTTTTTACCACTAACAGATGGAAAATTCTTTCGTTTTGATAATACTGTATGTGGATTTCAAAATCAAATTGATTTTAAAGAGAATATAAGATAAATGAGCATGTCCTTATTTTTTTATTAATTATTAACAGTCATCGTCCGAGAAATAAAGTAGTAAATAAAACATTTATATAAGATAAATGAGCATGTCCTTAATTTTTTATTAATTATTAACAGTCATCGTCCGAGAAATAAAGTAGTAAATAAAACATTTAAGTATTTTTAATTGAAAGATAATGTGTAGAAGAATCCATATTAGCAGAAAACAACAAAATATATGTAGAACTACATAGAAATTTAAGATTATTTACTTAAAATTATATTTTATAAGGAGAAAAACAAGTCGAATGGCAAATAACGATCTAATATAAGAAATAAAACTTTCGATTAATCATTTATTCCAATAATTTTCGTTTTTCTCTCTATTTCATTAACACGAATAATTAGAATTATATTACAAATTTGTGACAAAATTTATGAAAAATGAAAATTTATTTTTTACCATAGATTTATCAAATAAAATAATATAAAATACAGTTGAATTACAATTTCGTAGCGGAAATTTGCTTTCTTTACGATATCTTCACCATTTTGCTTTAGTATATTATCCCGAATGATATAATTTTTCGCATTTCTTCTTAATAGAAGACTTCTGTCTGAAGTAAAGGTAATGGTACACCCAGAATCATTGCTATCTGGGGCAGCATTTTTTGGTCTCCTCCCCCTACAAAAAACATAATCTGTTTTAACTTTCAACACATGAATAATAACAATTTTAATAACTGAAAACAATACAAAACTTTTTATACAAACTTGTTGTGATAATTAATGATATACCATACTCTTGATCCCATTCAACAAGGAATCCGGGATGGACCGCGCTCCATGATTTGTCGTCAATTTCTTTTTAAATAATTCAATTCATATCTATTCATACAATTAAACATTTGTTATATAATCCATAAAGCATATAACTTAGACCAACATTCCGAAATAGTGTTCCTCGAGGTGGAATTAAGGATTCCGCTAAAAAGAAAAAATTCACTTTGCTTGCACTCGACCCGTTATTTTGAATTTCTTTTCATTTTCTTCATAGAAATAAACAGAAACTGATATCACAACTATCATTTAATTAAGAGTAAAACGTTATCATTTTTATCCATATCTAATTTTTCTTGATAGACTCATATTTAAAGGGAGCAAATGAGAGACTTGAGCCAGTCCCAATAACGCCCTAAAATCAAATTTTGGAGTTTAATCCATTATTTGATATTAAAACTTTTTGGAGCATTTTATAGGTTCCTACTGGAAAATTGAAAAGTATTCTATAATTTTTTCATAATAAAAAATGGGTTCTGTAACCAGATGAAATTGAGAAATGTTGATATAGATTATGAATTCTTATGAAATTCTTTAACTGACTCTGGTATCGAACGTGTATCTGTACTTTAAATTCTAATTTTGCTTTCTTTTCTGAAACCAGCTATTCTTTTTGTTCCTTATTAGATAAGACTGTAAATAAAATTTTCCAAAACAGTTAAATTTTAGAAGAAAATATGACAAAATTTGGTATTACCTTGTGAGTGGAATTGAACAAACTGTACTCCATTGGTATGTCTTCAATATTTGAAACTGTCGTTTGTTTGTCCTTTATGCACTCAATTGTTGGTGAAGGTTATTTAGACAGTGAATTATTTTTTAGTTTTTATTTATTTGAAATAGAACGAATTCATTACATCACAGTTATGATTTCAGTCGAACATTCTTGCAATCCATTGATAGCATTTTATCTTTACTTATGACTTTAGTACAAAGATTTCTAAATTTACTGTTCTAATACTGTAATCCTCTCTAAAGTAGCTAATGAAATGAAATTTCCGATGTTTATTGAATCCACACAAGCATTATGGATTTGTTGTATGTGATGTACTGTACAATTTTAATAACTATTACAAAAAATTTCCTATCATTTTTTAATTATTGATTTACCAGAGCCCTTTCAGCGATCCGTCATCATTGAGTAACCGAACGTTTTCACTTCCCGGGTCGAGGACCTATGGGTTGGATTTTAGGAAGCACGTGTTTGCGTTATGTAATAAGTGTTATGTAAAATAATTAAACCAATGCGTGGTATGTCGATGTATGGATGCGAATAAAAATGAAATTGTTTAAATATGTTGCATACAAGTGCTGGGTATTGTTATTTTCATGTGTGCAATGAAGGGATATAAAAAAATAAAAAAAGATGAAAAAAAAAAATGAAATTCTTTAACTCACTCTGGTATCGAACGTGTATCTGTACTTTAAATTCTAATTTTGCTTTCTTTTCTGAAACCAGCTATTCTTTTTGTTCCTTATTAGATAAGACTGTAAATAAAATTTTCCAAAACACTTAAATTTTAGAAGAAAATATGACAAAATTTGGTATTACCTTGTGAGTGGAATTGAACAAACTGTACTCCATTGGTATGTCTTCAATATTTGAAACTGTCGTTTGTTTGTCCCTTATGCACTTAATTGTTGGTGAATGTTATTTAGACAGTGAATTATTTTTTAGTTTTTATTTATTTGAAATAGAACGAATTCATTACATCACAGTTATGATTTCAGTCGAACATTCTTGCAATCCATTGATAGCATTTTATCTTTACTTATGACTTTAGTACAAAGATTTCTAAATTTACTGTTCTAATACTGTAATCCTCTCTAAAGTAGCTAATGAAATGAAATTTCCGATGTTTATTGAATCCACACAAGCATTATGGATTTGTTGTATGTGATGTACTGTTCTTCGTTAAGGATCATCTAACGAAAAATAGTTTGCCTTTTCCTTTTTCGTTGAGCCAGCAACTGTCGATAGCGAGACATCGCATCCATGATACTTCGTCTTGCCTTCGAACTTCTATCAAAATTTGGATCATTTTGTATAAACTGATCCATAATTGTAAACTTCTATTAAAATTTGGATCATTTTGTATAACTGATCCATAATTTCTGTAATAGTGCTAAACTTTAACTGTAAATAACGTTGATGAACGATCATAAATATGAAATCACGTTGAGGACGATCATAAATATGAACTGTGACCGCAGCGGACTTTTATATGTACTGCACTGAACTGATATCAAACGCATTGCGAGGAGAATTAAGAATATAAAAGAGCTAAACTTTAACTGTAAAATCACGTTGAGGACCATCATAAATATGAACTGTGACCGCAGCGGACTTTCGTATGTACTGCACTGAACTGATATCAAACGCATTGCGAGGAGAATTAAGAATATAAAAGCAACAAATTAAAGCGATTTCGGATTTATATGAGTATAATGGTTTGAAAAACCTCGCCAAAATGAATCAGTAAAAAATATAGAATTCAAAGAAATCGCGTTATATTGAAACAGCGTTAAACGGAGCAGCGTTAAGCGGGTCTTATTGTAATAAAAGAATTTCAACCGACTGATATTATTAGAGAAAGCATTTCAATATTATTAAATGATGTATTTAATATCGTTTATAAGGAATATTAAAAGGGAATTTTAACTAGTGATAAATTACATATTTACATCGTATTACTGTTATCATACAAAGTCAACTATTGTTTGTAAATAGATCTATAACAAGATTCTAATTAATTAAAATTCTGTTAGATCGTATTACTGTTATCGTGCAAAGTCAACTATTGTTTGTAAATAGATCTATAACAAGATTCTAATTAATTAAAATTCTTGATGATCAAGGAAATGCTAAACACACCCGACCTATTTAAATCAGAGATACACAGACCGCGGCCCTCCGTTGACTTGTTGGCGGCCCGTTTCACTATGTGTTATTTTAACAAGTCAACGAAACACAGTCGACCCCATTAACACGCGGTTTTACCATGGCTATCTTGATAAGCAATCCCTTGTGATATCACTTCTAGACATCTTTGTCAATAAATCTCGTGATCAGTGAGATTAGCTGCACGTTCAACTATTTTGAATTGGTAAATCACACAAAAAATTCATATCAATGTTGGAACTTATCGCTCAATTTATATTAACTCTAACTCGCGATTTACTTAACCCGCAGTTTAGTAATCATGGAGCCCGACTACCGCGTGTTAACAGGGTCTTTTTTTTTGCATATTTTACTCCCGCTTTCCAATCGGGGAGATTACTAAGGGCATTACTAAGGTGGCCCATTACCCCGAAAAAATCCGAGACCAGACCCGGGTCCTCCTGCATGGCACGCCGACAGCGTTACCACTCGGCCATCCGGCCGCCCGTGTTAACAGAGTCAGCCTATATTATGTGTAGTTTTGAACAATGCAATAATATTTTTCTGATGTGAAATAATTTTTATAGTGGTTCGAATGTTTTTAAGCAATAAGAAAAAAAAATAATCATACTTGTAATAATAAACATTTTTTTTTTTATTTTTACTGTATTTATATGTGTGAAATAGATGATTTAAAAAATTGTACATGTGTAATCATACTTGTAATAATAAACATTTTTTTAAATTTTTACTGTATTTATATGTGTGAAATAGATGATTTAAAAAATTGTACATGTGCACACGCACTGTCGCTTAACTAATGAAAATTTAGAATTGTTAAATTTTGTTAAATCAATGGAATGCCACGCATCCAATTAAAAATTCTTTGTTTATTTTTGATTATATTGCTTTGTAACATATAATTAATAAACATGATATGATATATAACTTTCGAAGTTTTTTTGGCGGACCTCCTACAAGTCAGTGTGAGTTTATGCGGTCCTTGATCTGTCTTAACAAGTCTGTGCATCTCTGATTTAAATCAAAGAGCATTATAACATCCCTGTTTTATACTTTTTACCCATAGTCGAATTTTTCATAAATACTGGAGAGAACATAAGAAGTGCCGAAGAATAAAAGTAATCTGCATCCCATGTTGACTCAACAGCAATGCAGCAATATACAAATATTCAATTTCATTTTTACCAACAGAATTTGTGATAAAATTTAGAATTTTAATTTATTTGTGTAATTTAACATTTTCCTTAATTAAATTTTGTCAGTACAATACTTGGCACAATATAGTAATAATATGTGAACATGCAGTTTTTGATATTAAATCGATAATATTGAAACATTATTGTACTAATACGAACGTAGATATCTATTGAAGATAATAGTTGTGTGGAATTCCGGGCGGAATCGGAAATGCAGAATTGACAGGTCTTACGACCTACAAGCGGTCCAGGTTTGACGCGTGAGTAAGGATGACTGTCCGAGGCGTCTCAGCGAGAAATGGAGAACAACATTGAATGTAAATTCAACAGCTTCTTTAATTCAACACACATAAATAAACATGAGAGAGAATTAGAATTTACATTTGTTTTACCGACAAAGATTGGGAGAGAGATACCTGTGACTCGGGTAACTTCTATCGTTAATATGGAAGGCACAACAAATAGTCTTTAGTCTCTTAATTGACAGTCTCTAGTCCAGGTTACTTAACACAATCTTAACTCTGGATAATAATGCGGACAATCACCACCTGTTGATCTTATGTTTCAGCAGTCGGTGACGGGAGGACCTTGTCAACTTGATGTTTCAGTAGACCGATCTTCGTTGAGAAACCGTTAAGACAAGCAAACCAAAGCTTCGTAAGACTGGAATCGAAGAATAACTCTGGATAATAATGCGGACAATCACCACCTGTTGATCTTATGTTTCAGCAGTCGGTGACGGGAGGACCTTGTCAACTTGATGTTTCAGTAGACCGATCTTCGTTGAGAAACCGTTAAGACATATATTTGTATATTGGAGAAAAATGGATAAGATTGTGCGAATAGTCACTTTGTAAAAGCGAGTGACGTGCTTATCACGAGTTGTTTAAATCTATATAAATTTACATTAAAGTAGAGCATTTATTATAAATAAAAAAAGTTATTCAACCGTTTGATACAAAATATTAAAATGTAATTATGAATGATTATGATCTAATAAAGATTTCTTTCTATGTTTATTTTTCTTCTATCGATGATGACTTTCGAAGACGTCTTTTTATGGCATGGTGAATCAAGAATGCTATTGTTTCCACACAATCGAAAATAGCAGGTAAAGAAATTCCCAACCACAAGCCGAATTGTCCTCCTAAATGACTGTACCATTCACTATTCTACAAATGCAAAAATTACGATATAATAACTCATTAGACTACCTTTATAAGAATGATTAATATTTCGTTTATTAGAGAATTCATTACTTGATAGACTGGTCTTTGAATATAAATAGTCTCTTCCAGACTGGCATAATATATTCATTAGACTAACTTCATAAGAATGATTAATATTTCGTTTATTAAAGAACTCATTACTTGATAGACTGGTCTTTGAATATAAATAGTCTCTTCCAGACTGGCATAATATATATTCACTTGAGCAAACGACTTCCTAATTAATAGTTGGAATATATTCAATGAATATACTAAAAATTGACTTATTGCTGAAAAATCACTTACCGAAATGAGGAATAATTATGATTGAAACGATGCAAAAATTTCATCTGAAAAATAAGAATGTTTTAAGAACTTTTAGTAATTTTTCCGAATTTAAGAGAAAAATAAATTTTTACTTGGAATTCTTCAGAAGAAGGCCACAGTGACATAGAGGTTGTCATTTGATATTCTGTTGTCCTAAAATATTAGTAAAGAATATTAATTTTTAGATATAAAAATTTGATTATGTTATTGATGTTATGAATATATTAAAATTATTTTTATAGAAATACATACATTTACATAATTTTTATTAAAAAATTTTGTTTATCAACAATAATTAAATTTGTGTTTTAATCTCGTTCTATATAGAATTTATCCGGTGCAAAAATAATACATTATATTTGTATATTGGATAAAAATGGATAAGATTGTGCGAATAGTCACTTTGTAAAAGCGAGTGACGTGCTTATCACGTTCCCTAAATAGCAATAGTGATAAAGGACCACAAAATATTTAACTTTATGATCGAATGTAATTCCTCTGCATAGTAATATGCAGTTTGTTTAAAAATTACATTTCTTGCTTTCTAGTATTTATAAAAGCTGCTGAAATATACAAGTATATATATCCGTGTTTTATAAATTAGCACTAAATTCTGAACACAGTCTAAATGAAAATAAAGTGGGTGGACTATTCATTACAGTCTAATTGTTCTGATGGCAGCATTGAAGTGATTCTATAAAGATACATTGCAAGCGGTGTATACGGTAGACAAACAGATGAATTTTATATATATTGCAGTATTATCGTCATAATAATTTAGTTAGATTATATATACATATTCTTGTAACAATCAATCCCACCTTTTCCAAACGGTTAATGAAACTCAATTATAAAAATTGCTTTACAAAATGCATCGTTATTTAAAACTATATTACAGATTCACATGTTCAAAAATACTGTATATACAGTATTTGATTTAGCAAGTTCCTCTAACATATTTGTAAATTTTGTATTTACTAGAGAGTTATGAATAATTTGTGTATCGTACTTAAAATATAAATATAATTTACTGGCTGCCAGTTTTAGAGTCCATCACAGTTTGAGCAACACCCCTGATCGATACACTAGAAGGTTGGAGATTGGGATTCAACGGGCTGAATTCGGACATCTGAAAATCTGGTGGTATGGGATTCGGAATGGAATTCAAATCCTAAAACTCAATTATAAAAATTGCTTTACAAACTGCATCGTTATTTAAAACTATATTACAGATTTACATGTTCAAAAATACTGTATATACAGTATTTGATTTAGCAAGTTCCTCTAACATATTTGTAAATTTTGTATTTACTAGAGAGTTATGAATAATTTGTGTATCGTACTTAAAATATAAATATAATTTACTGGCTGCCAGTTTTAGAGTCCATCACAGTCTGAGCAACACCCCTGATCGATAAACTAGAAGGTTGGAGATTGGGATTCAACAGGCTGAATTCGGACATCTGAAAATCTGGTGGTATGGGATTCGGAATGGAATTCAAATCCTCCAAAGTATTAAGCGAATGTTTTATCACGCAGCTATCCGCCAGACAATTTGCATATTCTTTTTCAAACTATTACGTTAACGATCAGAAGGAGAATATTATACAACCTCTGCATGTATAACTTCTCATACATTATTGATGTTAAAAATAACTTGATGAAATATAACAAATATCATTTGACTGATATTATTTATCTGTTTTTATAATTTTTATTCCCAATATTAATAAGATACTTTCAATTCTTTATATAGTTAATTTTTTTGAAGAATCTTCCATTTCATATTTAGAATATATCAATCGCTTATCTCTGATATAATCAATTGATACATAAAATAGAAATATGTATATGTTTGCAGCGAAATATTCTGTAAACGTGTTTATTATCCGTTGGGCTATTATTAGTTTATTATCCAGAAAAAAAACTTCTGTAAATCATGTTTTTTAGAAAGATATTTAGCATATGTTAATGTAGTTAACTTGGCATATTGTACAAGGAATATACTTTAGCTGGCGGCGGTCACTTGTACACTCCATCATAGGCTGGCCAAAGCACATGATGGGGTCAATCGAAAGATAAAAGGATAAGTTTCAATAGTCTGGGTCTAGACGTTCCTTAAAAATTCGAAGTATGGGATCCGAATTCTCCAGGATAGTAAGCCACAACTTTAC
This sequence comes from Olivierus martensii, assembly GCA_000484575.1. Lineage (NCBI taxonomy): Eukaryota > Metazoa > Arthropoda > Arachnida > Scorpiones > Buthidae > Olivierus > Olivierus martensii. The sequence goes on from AYEL01044629.1 coordinate 49,622, forward strand.
CATCAGGCAATCTGGCCCATAATAATTTATAGTTATGACACCAGCTTTTATAACGCATGTTTATAAAAGCTGGCAATTAACCTTCCTCATCACAAACAAATTATTTACTCGAATATTTTTGATTTTCACGAATGATTTATGAATACATATCGGTATTAGCAATAAAAAATGTCTAATTAATGTAATATAATAGTAATAATACATGTTATAAAGTAAAAAAAAAGGACGTATATTCTTTATTCGCTATCCTGTTTCACCTATTCATATTATTTACCTGTTAAGATATTGCATTAATTTATTCTTTAATACAATATTTCGACTTATCATATTATATTTTGAATATAATAAATCCTATATAAAATTGGATTGATACTTTATTTTTATATATTGCAACAATTAAGCATATATCTATTTAGTCAGAAATGTATCATTTTGTCATGTTAAATAATCAGTGAATTTTCCTCTTCAGATTATTTTAATATCTTAGAATATTTTTGTTATATGCACAAACAAAATATAATTTTATTTCTATAATAATAATTCATATAATCGCGATACTCACGAACAAGGAAATGGGCAATCACATACTTCGTGGCTCGTTTCAGTTATTTCGTCGAAAACTTTATCCAGACAACACACTATAAATATGGTAAATTATTATTATTTAATAAAATTCACACTTAAAACAATTTTAAAATTTAAAATATTAATAACACATTTCAATTTAATAAAAATTTTCAAATAATAATATTATCATCATTTCAAAATATGTTTTGATCAGTAACTAAATGTCAAGATCTCTAATAAAACCGATACCTGATCGTACCATTCTAACTGGAAGATCCCTATATTTCACGAATTCGAATTCAAATTGCCGATTTCCTTTCTTCACCCGCTCAGTGAATCTAATAGAATGTTATCAATTTATGGAAGACTTTGAAATTCTAGCATGATTTATTAATCCAGATACAAAGTGTCATTACACAGAGAGCAAAGAAAGATGACAGAAAGATTGGTTAGGCGTGCGAAAGGGAAAGAAATTCCACCTGGATAATGTAAGATCTAATCTGGTCCCACAAAGTCAATCAACAATCAAATAATACTATGTTTCTTTTAAAAAGCATTACATCATTTGCCTGTTGGCTACCCTTCATAAATATGGATACTTCTAATGGATATAAAATAATTCTTCCAATTAGTAACTTCTTCATACAATAATAAGTATAACTTTAAAAAAAGATACAGTACTGTATCTGGTTGCCTGGGGTGGTAAGAATTGTCTTTCCTTTTTCAGTATTCAGAATTGATTCAAGGATTAAATATCAAAAGCTGGATGGTCACGATGAAATCCGGAGTCTCGTTTTGCCTTCTGCCTGGAGCACCGAGTTCAATTCTCGAATCTTATATATGCAAAAGTTTTTCAGGAGGAGTCCAGGACCGGTTGGTTGAACCTCATCTCCATTTGACGACTGACCCCACCAGATATGTGGGCGGTTGTGACTGTCACTGAAATGCCATTTCACTTATATACAATGGCATTGAAAGCGTATAAAACTAAACAGGAAAAAAGATTCAACATCTTAAACGTTCCAACTGTATTGTCACAGAAATTTCTTCAAAAGTTACTGTAGAGAATTCTACCAATTCAACTTATTGTGAATCCATATTAGCCATGGTGCGCTCTTGAATTATCTAGCCAAATTGCTTTTATATACTCAAATGTAAAATGGCATAAGCTAGCAAAATTACGCTGTAAAATAATTCATCTGATTTTTTCGCAATTAATCTTTTTAGTTGTTTGCAGCATTGAAGAGATAACTAAATGAATAAAGATTTTTCAGATATTTTAAAACAAATCTTCCTCTTTTTCGCTGGCTCTTTTGTGATGCCAAACTGCTTAACACCAAATCTGTAATCATAGTTCTATATATATATACTCTATATAACATTTATATATATTTTAAATCAATTCTATCAAAAGTTTGATTTAATATTTCCATAATGTATTTATATTTTCATTCATATATTAATAATGACTTCGATTATGAATAGTTTTATTTCTTACATTATAATTTCGCTTGCATCATTTATAAACTGTTTTCCTTTAATATTTTTATCATAAAAAAAATTGAATTATATTTAACTTTTGGCACTTCTCTTTGGTGGAAAATTTTATCAAATCCAAGTGGAAAGATTAATATTAAGCATCTTAAATAGGATATTCTTAAATTAAAGAAAATACATAGATAAATAAAGAAAATATTAATTAACATATAGTCAGTTTATTGAAATTTTCAATAAATTTGTTAACTATAGAGGCCTGCCTCTCCTGATGAAATCATAATGCATTTAAATGACAAAGATTTCATATATACTTATGAACAAAACTAAAATAGTGGTAAGAAGATAGTGGTAAACATCGTATCATCAAGTGAGAGGACTTCAGTCCTGTGGTGACCCGAGGTCGGCCCGCTAGAGAATGTCACTTCTCACCCGATCGTAAGTTAACAGGGTTGACAACTTTATAGGCAACATCGGGTGAGAAGGTCTCTCCTCCAGCCGGGTCCGAAGTACTCCGTTCTCCACTATTTCTCCAAAATGAAAATAAACACGTTTTGAAGTAAACCGCACAAGAACTCCGGCATTGTGTAGGTGTTCGGAGGGGTTGAGTGAAGTTATGAGACAGAGGTCCCGATGTCAACTTCCCGGGAAAAAGGGAGAGATGTGTTTATTTGTTTTATCGAAAGTGTAGAATGGGGATTTGAACAAAGAAAGGACAGTTAGTTCCAGCCCGCCGTGGAGTGCAGTTGGTTCCAGTCTACCGTGAAGAGAAGTTGATTTCAGCCCGAAGCAGAGAACAGACGTTTTCCTTTTTCCGAACTCTAATGCAGTTCGTCAGTATTCGTCCATCGGTGAAGTCAGTCTTGCAATCGTCGTGCTGCACATTATAACAGAGTGTTCGTCAATCATGAACTTTGTCTTTGTGTTGCATTTGGAAGAGAACTGTTCATTTTCAACGGTTTACGCCCGTTAAGAAAAGGGAAACAACATCACCGAGCCGTGAACAGAAGAATCGCTTTTAGGAGACGAACTCCAGCCTTAGCCATCGCCAAAGACGCAACTCTCAGATTGTTTGTAAAGGTATTGTCCTCCGACTTAAATTGTCGGGTTTAATGCGTATGTAATTATCACTCTCTCCAATAAAAGGTGTTTTTAACTACAGACGTAGTCTCAGTGTCCGTTTTGTCCAGCCTCTCGTCACCCGTCCTTACTCGCGTCACACGCCGCTTGTAGGCTATCCGCCTGTTGGGAACCGTTCGTTCTAGTCTTGCGGGCCCAGCGGGCCGTGCGGGCCTCACAGAACACAATCACCCACAATAATTAGGCCTATATATAACACAAATCGATGCCATACAGAACGTGTTGCGTCGTAGCAAAATGAAGCTGTAGAAAAATATATATATTTATGTTTATAAAATAGAAAGGGGAAAAGAATGAGGGTGTACACCATCTACAAGACCATTATCCGGGATGGGTCAATTAGAGTTAAATATTTGATCTGAAACAGAGATTCCTCGATTGACAGTCGAATCTCAATCGCAAAAGTTAGTCGCATTCGAACTTCATAGAGTCAAGTCTCAACTGCTAAAGGTGAAAGTTGTGCTAAATCTTCCTTTATGATATTAAAAAAAAGTCAGAGTGGTCCTAGATTTAGTAACAGTTAGTACATCGGAGCGTAAGCCATACCATGTATCCGTATAATTAGTAACTAATAGAATAACCTGTTTGTGTTCCTTTTCGTTTTAAGTTGTGGAAATTATCCCTTTCGAAAGGAAAAAAAAGGAAGAGAAAAATAAAATACAATGATTAAAAGAAAGAAATCATAGAACTCTACAGAAGAAATGGAGAAGAGAGAGAACCAGAGAGAAAAGAAAGAAGAAAAAGCTTTTCGTTTATGTCAGTGATCATCTATCTCAGTATATATTGCAAGGGTGATCTTCGGGTGATATTTATAATTTTTTGTAAATGATTCTCTCTCGGTTAATTAATATGTTCTCTGTGGAGATAGATCCCAGAGAATGAACAGAAGTGGACCAGGCAGCGGTGGTCTTCTGGGGCGTTCCGTGTGGATCGGGAAGGATTTTCTCTCTTGTGTGCTCACATAACTACCCTCTCGTGGAGGACTGTTTTTGTCCGCATTTATCTATAACCAGTGGAATCACCCAGGCTCTCTAAAGTGTATTTTGCTTAGTATATAATTGTAAATACTTTTTGTGTTGTAAATAAACTTGTGTATTCTAAGTATCGTTAAGGAGTCTGTAGAAGAGTTTTCGATATCGAACTACATAAAGAACGAAAGGACTGGAAATAAGCTCGGACCAGAACTTTATTTCCCGTCCGGCCTACGCGAATCCTTAATCCTCGAAGGCTCTCTTGAGTTGTCAACCTAGAATATCCCATAACGCGCAGCCCATAGGTTTCACATTACTATGCAGTTCTTAAGTTTACACATATTTTTTATAAATTAAATCATACCTTTTTCGTTATCTTTCAAATTACATTTTGGCCTCTTCATCGTAAAAATGAGTGTTGGATCAGTGCAATTACATTTTTCCATATTGACTTGTTGCAGACAATAAATCAAACAATCCTAAATTTAAAAAAATGATGGTTAATAAAACACATTATAGAGGATAATAAACAATTAATAGATAATTAATAAATAATAATTAATATGCAGGAATACCTCGATTATCGCGGTTTCGATTATTGCGATTCTCGATTTATCGCGGTTTATAATTTGATACCAAAATTCAATTATTGCGCTCAAAATTCGAATTATCGCGGCTTCGAGATATAGCCTACTATATAAGCAAGCGACTGTTTGATCGGTCCATATGTATTGCTTCCCCGTCCGAATCTACTATTTTTTTCTTCAAAATGAACTTTCGGAGTTATTGGGAAAATTGGCACGTTTAACCCATTTTTTGTACCTCATATATAAAATTTAATTAATAGATTTGAAAAATCCTTGGCAGTGATCACCCATTTCACAGCATCATTTATCCCAATTATCGTGGATTCGATTATTGCAGTATTTTTCGTGGCAACATTAACATATTTGAAAAATCCTTGGCAATGATCACCCATTTTACATGCATTATTTCTGATTATCGTGGAATTTATTATTGCAGTATTTTTCATGGCAACAATAACTGCGATAATCGAGGTATTCCTGTATATAAACTTTTTGAATTTTTAAACTCGCGGATTCGATTATTGCGGTATTTTTCGTGGCAACATTAACCGCGATTTATTCCTGTATAAGGTATTCCTGTATAATAAAGCAACAATCAATTAATATAGTTCTAATCATTTAGAAAATATAGGATGATTATTTTTCAGCTAATTGTTTGTAAAACTTGCTAAAATCACAAAACAGTCACCAAAAAAAAACACATGTATCAGATATGAACTCTCACCGCAAATAACCTTATTAATTTATAGATTATTTCTAATATTAAAATTCATGGTTATACCAATTTATAACTCAGCGAATATAACTCTACAAAAGTTTGAATTTAAAACATTTACAATATTGATTCTTTTAACCATTTAAAACTGAGTTAAATATTCAAATTTTTCATATATTTGTTTGTTCGCAGAGCACTTCGGATTTGTTTCATATTGCCTGCCTATTCAAACTTCATATACAGGGTGATCGAAACCTCTACCGCTAAACTTCAGGGTATGATAGATCGGAGCAAGATAAGCACTTTTTGTCTTCACAATGTATCTTCTCCGGGAGTATGTTTTGGGTTACCTGCCTTAGAAATTTGGCTTTAAACCAATCCATTTCGGCTTCATCTCCGGTACGTTGAAAATCTGTATCTGCATCTTGAATAAAGGGAAATAAGTAGCGGCAAAAATTGAGAACTGAAATCCGGATCTATGTTAATGTTTCGGCCAAAATACTTGGCGACTGTTTGATCGGTCCATATGTATTGCTTCCCCGTCCAAAGTGTCGAATCTACTATTTTTTTCTTCAAAATGAACTTTCGGAGTTATTGGAGAATGTTCCATTATCGCTGGAGAAGGAATGTGACTTCAACAGACGAAGCTGCAACACATTTCAACCATGACATGTGGGACTTCCTGACCACGCATTTCGGTCCTGTCAATGGATTGGCAGAAGAGAACTCGTAGTCTGGCCACCGTGACAATCAGATTTGTGCATGGACTTCTTCCTATGGGGTCATCTGAAAAGTCTAGTGTAAGAGTTTGCTGTGGGGTCGGAACAGGATCTCATTGCGCGTATTTTTCATTGTGCCGACATCGTAAGGGAAACACCGAGGATTTTTGAAAGGGTACAGCAGTCGATGCATCACTGATACATCGCTTAAGATTCTATCGGTGGCAAGAAATTCAAGTAGCTATTATCAGCCGATTAATGTACTTATGATTCTGTTAATAAATGAATTAATTAATCATAAATGAGCTTGTTCCGCTGTTTTCTGTTATCCTGATGGACAAAACAAATCCCCGACACGGATTGCTTTCAACTCAAACTTCTAAAGCCTATTGCTCCAAATCTATTCCTCGGAGAGGGTACATTACGTAGACAACAAAATGCTTGTCTTGCTCCGATCTCTGAAAATTCTACCACTAAACTTCACTCCCTGAAGTTCGGCGATGGAATTTTCTATCGCCGAACTTCAGGATTTTCTATTACCTTATAAATAGTCCATATGTAAAATCCCAAATATCTGATATAATAGTTAACAATATTTATTAATATTCTTAAATTAAATAACAACTAATTTTCCCAATATATATATAAACTAAAAATTATCACTTTATATTAAAAATCATTCTAAAGTTAATATTAACAAATTAATAAAAATTTATATACATTTATGTTTTGACCTCACCTTATCGTTCATAATTTTTGCTTTGCTATCACTTCTGTAATTTTTGCATCTATCTTTATATGGATAAGGAAGTCTTTTTGTCGTTTTCTATATCCAAACATAATTTAAGACTAATTAATTATAACATTATAAGTAATATTAGTGAAAAGAAATCATAAATATCCTTTTTTATACCTTATTTATAGCAATTGAGGTCTCTACTCCAGGCAAGATATTTATGCCTTCACCGTCTGTATCAGGATACTCGTAAGGAGAATGCACAATCACTCTAGCTCCTACAGTTTTAGTTTTCTCAAAATATTCTTCTAATTCCAAGTTTAGAGTGAGACTCAAACCTAATAAATATATTTTGATATCATTATATTATATTTACAGTGTTCCTTATCTAAAATATTTACCACTCAGAGATCCAACATTTCTAGATAAACGAACTGAAGTAGAATTTATGACATCTGTCCACACATTCTTTCTATTAAATATGTAACAAGAGCCATATGTAGGTTTAACTATTAACTGGAAAAGTGTGTTGCTATAAATAATTATTAGAATAACACATCATAATCCATATAATTGAGATGCTGCGAATTTTATGTAGAAAAAAATTGAAAAATACTTACTCAGAAATGTTTAAATGTTTAGTGTTAAAAGTCGAAGATATAATAAGATTCTCTTTTTGATGTCCTATAACGCCTCTCATTGTTTTGTTTAGAGAAAAATATTTGTTATAAAACCCAACGTTATCATTTTCTTTTCTCGATTTTTCCTCTGCATCACAAGCCGTTATAGTTTTTCTCATCTGGAATTATAAAAAAGATATACAGTATAAATATTTTATTTATTTTTTTTTAATAATAATAATATTATTATATGTTAAAAATTTTATTAAAAATTATCTTAAAAATTATTATATTCGGAAATATTGAGATAATTATCAAATTAATATCAAAAATGAATTCTAAAAGTTTATCTTACAGGAATAAAAAGCTTTTTTTGTTTTAATAGTACCCTTTCAGTATCGAATAAACTTTCGGACATTTTCTGAAATTCTCTTTTCCTAACGCTGAAATTAAGGATGAAAAATTGTTAAATTAATTCCAAAAAATGTATCAATTTAAAAAGAAAGAGTATTTTTAATGAATACTTGATAAAAAATTAACTGAAAAAAATTATATTTATTGTATTTCAAGAATGTATTGATAAATACACAAACAAAAATAATTTTTTACTTGAAATAAATAAAATTTATTGTTTAAAATTACTCATTAAAAGAGTGTATTGCATTTTTTTAAATATTTTCCACAAGATAAAAATATTTAATGCTCGGTTTTTTACTTTAGATGTCAACAAACGTGACAAATTATTATACTTTACCTGTTTAGATTACAGACGGTTACTGCCGGAAATTCCAACACACCCTTGTTCTCTATCTCCACGTTAACCACCACGGGATACTCATAAAATTCAGTCATAAACTTGTAACACTCTATAGAGCAAAATGTCAAACCCGTTAATAAAATTGTCAGCCATAAAAATTTGCGAAATAAACTTTGAGATTTAATAATTTGAGGAAGGCCGATGACAGAAGAATTCCCGAAAAACTTGGCCAAAACCGATGCATGTTTTTCATTTTCTGGCAGCTCCGATGATGGCATGGTTCAAATGACTATAAACGTACCTGAAAGAACAATAACCTCCATTCTCACCGACAAAAATAGCATTTAATTATATTTGTAGTTAGAATTTCTCACAAATACATTTTCGCTTTAGCTTTTTCAATTTTTTATGTTATATTCTGTCATAATTACGTTATTGTTAAATATATAAATATGTTGATATAAGCAGTAGTCCTTCCTGGAGAATTTAATTAATCAGCGTATGAGGGTGTTAATGTTTTAAATAATTAAATGAAGATAATTTATAATTTAACGGCTTGATATTTTAATCAAAGCGAATAAATTAAAATTTTCTATCGATTAAAATTTTATTAATTCGAAAAATATATATATACAGTTTTAAAAATAATAAGATTTTTTTAAAAAACAAAAAGATGATAATATTTGAAATTTTTTCGAATTTGTGTTTATTTTTTTAAAAGAAAATAAGTAGTTTTGATAGTAAACAATTAAAAGATCTTACAAATTGAAACTTAATAAGCTTTATATATGGTTTAAAATAAATTTAATTATTATTTTTATATAAGATTAAATGTATTTTTATGCAAAATATTTCAATTTATTAAATAATTGAAGTATTTGTAATTAAATAATAATAATAAAGGAAAGATACTTTAAACATTGATTGAAGACCTATTGCCATAGTCATCAGTCAACGTTTTAGATATTTTAGAAAAAATAAAATTGCTTTATTTTTTCTAAAATAATTCAATAATATTTATTCATTTAGCACAGTTTTCATGGAATGAAACCTAAAATAATATGAGAAATGATATAAGTTCATATGAAAAATTTTAAGTTTGATATTGTTAAACATTTGATTTTGAACTTATAAAGAAGAAACACATACGATTTCATTATACTGTAGTTAATGTCTGCTAAACTACTGAATCCATTTTTAAAAGAATAACATTATTAGAAATTTTGTAGCTCATCTTTCTCAGCAAAATATCTTTTCTGTCCAAAAATGGGTTTTCTGATACCCTTGAGACAATTCTTATGACATTTTTCGTGATGGATGACGAGTTATATATTATATACTCGTCATTCAACACGCAAAAATATTCTATAACACAGCATGGGAATCATGTGAAAAATTATTTCTGATCAAGTTTGTGCAATTCCAGACAGTTCTGATAAATTAGCAAATATTTTGAGTTCATTTTTTCCGATTGTGACACTGGACGCTCTGACGGTAGATTCGGTTGTTTTTCAGAGCAAAATTTCTTTTGCTCATTTTAACTCGCTATTATTTTTAAAATAACGAGTTAACAGATTAAAAATCTTTTCTATCTTTCAAATTCACTACTTGGATTATATTTCTATGGCGACTGGAAGCAGCACAAACCATTTTCGTAGCATTCCTTTCATTTCTTTAATAAAATTAAAAACGGAAATAATATAAATTTTTTCATTAATTTTATTTTTATAAATAGAGAGCGATTAGGAGAATAAAAGTGGCATATTTTATTCACAAAATGAAATTTGTAATAATATTTTTTAATAAGCACGTCGATGAAAAAATTTTGAGTGGCAAAAAATATTATTACAAATTTCATTTTGTGAATAAAATATATTCACAAAATGAAATTTGTAATAATATTTTTTAATAAGCACGTCGATGAAAAAATTTGAATTTTGGAAGAATTTTCACTACTTTTTCTTCTTTATGTTTCGATCGCATAATCCGATATAAAAACAACCGCTGTCTCTTCGTCATATTTCTTTTAGCTATTCAAAATCAAAATTGCTTAGACATATTTATATGTATATCTCTCATAAAACAAGAGAACGTGATTGAGACCAAAATAGGCACGAATTCAAAATCCTGTTTTAGATGAATATGTATTAATATATATATAAATTATTAACTAAAAATTAATTAATTATTTAATTAAAAACGTTAAAATTTTAACTTGAAATTGCTTTAATAAATAAAATTTCAATAAACTCACAAAACATTTTAACAAAAAAAAAAAATTCTATTGTATTTCCACTAGTTTCAAAACTCGATATTGTTATCTGGAAAAATATTATCTAGAATATATCCAAATTCTTATATAGAAAGAGATTTCGATGACGAATATCATTCGATATCAATACACTGATATCGTTTTCAAGATATCAGTGTATTCACTGATATCTTGAAAACGATAAAACCAAATTCAGTAGCCAGTGAGAGAATTATCTATTTCTTTATCTAGAATATATCCAAATTCTTATATGTAAAGAGATTTCGATGACGAATATACTGATATCTTGAAAACGATAAAACCAAATTCAGTAGCCAGTGAGAGAATTATCTATTTCAGAAAATTTTGTATGTAGGAATAAGAATTAGAGATTGAAAAATAATAGATTTTTTTTAATCCCCAATATTTAGAATATTTAGATTTTTAGAATAAGAACAAGATTAAGTAATCATTCAGTGGAAATTTTATGTTTTTTGAAATCATATTTCCCGAAAAAAATTACTAAATGAAATAAAAATCTATAATTTATATCGGATGCGGCCCGCGGGCCGCGGTTTGCCCACCCTGCTATAGGTCAATCAAATTAGAAAATATTATAGCTGTTTATGTATGAGAATGGACGATTTTAATCTATGTTGTGTTTATGAATAAGAATTCTTCTAACTTTTTGACTAATTATACGATGCAACTTAAGTAATGAAAATTTTCATAATACTTCGTTTTTATCGATAATTTTTTAAAATATGATCCGATTTTCTTAATTTATGGCTTATTTTATTCCTAAGTCTTACCGCTATAAAAAATTATAAATATTTCGTAGGATGGCTAAGATTTCATACAAAAAAAAACCTTGTTTTCTCTGATCTCCATATAATGAATGTAAAAATTGTAAAAGAAATGAAATTAGAAAAAATTTTCACATCGTTAGACTGGCAATAAAAAATGTAATGGATTATAAAATTTCAAAATGTTTCGAAGAAAATTAAGCGAGAACTCACAATATTAATTTTTTACATATTAATTAGATTTAAAAATCTCGCAGACTTCAACGAATTTTTAAACCTTGTTTTCTCTGATCTCCATTTAATGAATGTAAAAATTGTAAAAGAAATGAAAATAGAAAAAATTTTCACATCGTTAGACTGGTAATAAAAAATGTAATGGATTACAAAATTTCAAAATGTTTCGAAGAAAATTAAGCGAGAACTCACGATATTAATTTTTTACATATTAATTAGATTTAAAAATCTCGCAGACTTCAACGAATTTTTTAAACAGCTTAGTTAATAAAACAGAAAAATGTTAAATCTTTCATAAATGAAAATGTAATTTATTATTAATATTCTTAAATTCAACAATTAATTTTTCAAATACATAGACTCAAAATTATCATTTTATATTTAAAATTATTCAAAACTTTATATTAACAAATTAATAAAATGCTAAATATATTTATATTTTGATCTCACCTTGTCATTCATAATTTTTGCTTTGCTGTAGTTTATGTAATGTTTACATCTGTCTTTATATGGATAAGGAAGTCTTTTTGTCGTTTTCTATATTCAAACGAAGTTTCAAACTGGTTAACTATAAATAATGTGTAATATTAGTTAAAAGAAATCAGAGATATGCATTTTTATACCTTATTAATAGCAATTGAAGTCTCTACTCCGGGCAAGATATTTATGCCTTCACCGTCTGTATCAGGATACTCGTAAGGAGAATGCACAATCACTCTAGCTCCCACAGTTTTAGTTTTCTGAAAATATTCTTCTAATTCCAAGTTTAGAGTGAGGCTCAAACCTGATAAATATTTTTGATATTGTTATCTTATATTTACAGTGTTCCTTATCTAAAATATTTACCACTCAGAGATCCAACATTTCTAGATTTCCACACATTCCTTCCATTATATGTGTAACAAGAACCATATCTAGGTTTAACTATCATCTGGAAAACTGAGTCGCTATAAATTATTATAAGAATAACAAATCATATTCCATATAATTGAGATGCTGCGAATTTTATGTAGAAAAAAATTGAAAAATACTTACTCGGAAATGTTTAAATGTTTGGTGTTAAAAGTCGAAGATATAATAAGATTCTCTTTTTGATGACCCATAACTCCTCTGATTGTTTTATTCAGAGAAAAATATTCGTCATAAAAGCCAACGTCATCATTTTCTTTTCTCGATTTTTCCTCTGCATCACAATCTGTTATAATTTTTCTCATCTGGAATTATCAAAAAATATACAGTATAAATAGTTCATTTATTTATTATCTTAATAATAATAATGTTATTATAATTTGTTTAATTTATTAAATTATTATGGTGATTCTCAACCACTGTGCCGCGGCACACTAGTGTGCCCCCAAACCTTTGACAGTGTGCCGCGAAAAATTAAGAATGAATTGCATGTATATAATTTTATGAATCATATAATAATTGATTCATATTAACATATGAATTAATTATTATATACAATACATAAGCAATTATGTTAATAATAAAACGTGTTTGGTTGGATATCCCTTTTGCAGTGCAACCGAATCCTATAATAAGGTATCGTTAGAAAACTCTAATCCTCGAATTTCTGCAACAGCCAAACTTTTTGTCTATCCATAATTTAAAAATTAAGGAATAAAAATTTAATTAAAATTATAGTTTTTCTAAAAAGACAAAATCCACAGATGGCGCTATAACATAATAACGTTTAATGATTTCGTACGAGTATGTCTGTAATCTGAAAGTAATAAATAGGAATAAATACAATAATCTATTAATAAAAATTCATTGATAAATCTAAATTATTATTTAAAATATTTAGGTGTGCCGCCAAATTTTAAAATATTAAAATGTGTTCCTGAACGTGTGCCACCAAATTTAAAAATATTAAAATGTGTTCCTCAACAGAAAGATGTGCCACCAAATTTTAAAATATTAAAATGTGTTCCTCAACAGAAAAAGTGCTGCCAAATTTTAAAATATTAAAATGTGTTCCTCAACAGAAAAAAGGGTATGAACCACTGAATTATTATATTGGAAAATATTGAGATATTTAGTAAATTAATAATGAAAATGAATTCTAAATATTTTGTCTTACAGGAACAGAGAGCTCAGGTGAATATTCAGGACTGTTTACTGGAAGTGGCTGAAGTAGATGTTTGAACATTTTCTGAAATTCTCTTTTCCTAATGCTGAAGATAAAAGGAAAAAATTATTAAATTAATTCGAAAAAACGTATCAATTTAAAAGGAAGAGTATTTTTAATGAATATTTGATAAAATTTATTGTATTTCAACAATGTATTTGATAAATACATCAATAAGAATATTTTTTTTAAATAAAAATTTATTGTTTAAAATACCTCATTAAAAAAGCGTATTGAATTTTCTCAAATATTTTCTACGAGATATAAATATTTAATGCTCAATTTTTAACTTCAGAAGATGACAAATATTTATACTTACCTATTTAGATTGCAGATAGTTACTGCCGGAAATTCCAACACACCCTTGTTCTCTATCTCCACGTTAACCACCACAGGATACTTATAAAATTCCGTCATAAACTTGTAACACTCTATAGCGCAAAACGTCAAACCTGTTAATAAAACTGCTAACCATAAAAGTTTGCGAAGTAAACTTTGAGATGTAGTGATTTGAGGAAGACCGATGACAGAAGAACTCCCGAAAAACTTGGCTAAAACCGATGCATGTTTTTCTTTTTCCCGCAACTCCGATGACGGCATGATTCAGATGACTCTAACTCTACCTAAAATAACAATAACCTACAATTATCACCGACAAAAATTCATTTAAACCTTTTTCCCAGAAAACATTCACTTTACCTTGTTTTATCAATATTACGTTGCTGTTTAATATTTGAACATGTTTATGTGAGCGGGTGTCCTTTCTGTGAGAATTTAATCAATAAGCGTACAGAGTTTTCGATGTTAATTTAAATAATTTATATTCAGTATGTATTAATGAAGATAATTCATAATTTAATGTTACGTTATTTTAAAGCAAGTATATTTTTTATCGATTAAATGTATTAATTCAAAAAATACATGTAAAAAAATAATAAATTTTAGCAAAAATAATTATGAAATTTGAAAGTATTTATAATTTTTAAAAAATGATTTCAACGCATTTTTCATACTAAACAATTAACAAGATCTTACTAATTAAAACTTAATTAACTTTATATAAGTTTCAAAATATTTTTAATTATTACTTTTTTTATGTAAGTTTAAAAAATATATTTTTCATGGAAAATATTTCAATTTGTTAATTAATTGAAGTATTGTAATTTTAAAAAAATACAGGTAAAGCAAGTTTAAACTTGATTGAATGCCTAGTGGCATCTGGTGTAAAGAAAACGAAGTTGATATTTACTGAATTATTTATCCCCTTTTTTTGTATATTTTACGCATCCTTTCAATCAGGGAGATTATTAAGGGGGCAGGGCCAGTTCCAACCACGAGCTGCACCCACACCCGTGGAAGGGGGCCGGATGGTGAAGAACGGGGATCACCGGGCCGGGCCCAGTACCCCGAAAAAGTCCGGGACCAGATCCCGGCGCGAACCCGGGTCTTCCAGCGTGGCACACCAATGCGTTACCACTAGGCCATCCGGTCCAGTTATTTATCCCGTTATCCCAATTAACTTGGAACAAACTTAAAATATTCTAAGAAATGATATAAATTAATATGCAAAATTTGATTTTGGATGTTGTGGGAACTTTTGATTTTGAAATTATAAAGGAGAAACACATACGATTTTTTTTTAATATTGTAGTCATGGGCTATCAGAGGAGAGGTAAGAGGGGCGGTGCCCCGGGCATCAATTTATAACTCAATATGTTAGAAAAAAAATTTTTTTATACTGTTCATGCTTCAATGTTTGTTAAAATTTGAAGTTCTCTAAAAACTTTTTCATTTTTTTTATACTGTTCATGCTTCAATGTTTGTTAAAATTTGAAGTTCTCTAAAAACTTTTCGATTTTCTTATACACTTATTAGGCCTACTACATATTTGTCAATTTTGTCATTTTGAAGGGCTTCAAAAATATTAGCTGTCTCGTGCGTACACTTATTACTACATATTTGTCAATTTTGTCATTTTGAAGGGCTTCAAAAATATTAGCTGTCTCGGGCATCGCATTTTCTTTGAAATGCTCTGATTATAGTTAATATCTGTTGAACTACTGCATCGATTTTTAAAAGAATGACATTATTAGAAATCTTGCGAAAGATTTTGATCTTTCGCAGAAAAATATTTTTGTTTCAAATTTGTTCTGTTTAAAATGATTTTCTGGTATCCTTGTGTCAATGTTTATGGCATGTTTGCGTGATGGTGACGAATTCAAAAATCGGCTTTTTCAAGAGTCGATTTTTGTATAAACCCTAATACGGACCAAAACGTGACGTGAGAAAATTCATTTGGATTTTTAGCTTCGTTTTAATAAGAAATTCCTGTGTATACCCCTGATATATATATATATATATACATCTTGCTAATTAGAGGAAATCAATACAATTTCGATATTTCTTGAATTTTGATTAAACGATTTAACCTGTAGACATACAATACTTCATTAAAGAAATTAATGAAAGATTCGAATATTTATCAATAATTTTCTATGGATCTTCTATAAATCAAATTTCCTTTTGTATTTGTTTTGGGCTATTTTACAATATGCAGAATTATGTCAAAATTAATTTTTCTGATATTCAGTGTAGGATTTTCTGCGCATATATTATACTTAATTATTATTGCTCTCGTTTTAATGCCAAGTTTAGTTTCTAAGTGTAGATTCTAAATACTTTGATGATTTCCAAAGATATTTTGATAAATCATTTCACAGAGTATTATGTAGAATTGTAACCTCTAAATCATAAAACTTCAAAATTTTAATGTTTAAATTTGAAATCCAATTCATTTGCCAGGTTCATATATATGCATAATTGAAAACAATTAATAATATAATTTAACAAGTGTAGTATTTTTTTAATTTTTTGTCCTGGTTAACTGCAACATTATCTGGAAACTGTAATACAAAAAATGGGATTCACGAGATAAATTATTTTTAATGAAGTTTTGCAATTACTGATAGTTCTGATAAATTAGGAAGTATTTTGTGGTTATTTTTTATTCATTGTGGCACTGGTCGTTCTGACGGTTGATTCAGTTATCTCTCATAGCAAAATTTCTTTTGCTCATTTTGAATAACTGGTATGATTAAAATAAAAAGTTAAGAGATCAAAAAGCTTTTCTGTCTTTAAAATTCGCAACATGAATTATACTTCTATGGCTATTCGAAACAGCACAACCATTTTCGTAGCATTCTTTCCATTTCTTGAATAAAATGCAAAACGGATATGATATAAAATTTTTTCTCTAACCTTAATTTTTGGAAAACTTTATTGCATTTGCTATATTTAATACTTGATATTTCTTGGCATTTCCAATAAGAAAATATTTCACCTACTGATGAAATTGTAAATTTATAATTTTTATCGATATTTTACATCTAACTTCATTAAGCTATCTAAATACAGTATTTGAATAACTAAAGATGGACTGTTAAATTATATTATTAATTGTTTTCAATTATGCATAGCATAATGTTGCAGTTAAACAGGACAAAAAATTAAAAAATACTACACTTTTTTTTTAATATCACACCTATTTTTACGTGAAAATTACTTTTATATTTAACAAACAGTGCATGTTTTGTGTATTGGATGAAGAATATATATGTAACTCGTCACCATCACGCAAACATGCCGACAGCATAAATTATATAGAGGAGTCCTCACTACCATCAAATAACCCAGCCATATCAAAGAGAGAGGAAATTTCAAATGCTTTATAATTGAATATTTCTG